>BQNB010005943.1:0-99761 GCA_026074375.1 Tanacetum coccineum
TTAGACTTATAATCAC
This sequence comes from Tanacetum coccineum, assembly GCA_026074375.1. Taxonomy (NCBI): domain Eukaryota; kingdom Viridiplantae; phylum Streptophyta; class Magnoliopsida; order Asterales; family Asteraceae; genus Tanacetum; species Tanacetum coccineum. Next base: position 17 of record BQNB010005943.1, read on the forward strand.
ATATGTCAAACAAGAATGTAACAAGTATGAGTATGTTGGTCAAGAGCACAAGTTGATCAAGGATGTCAATTCAAGATGATTTAAGTCAAGGAGATGATGCAAGATAACGATCTCAAGAACTCAAAGTCAAAAGATAAAGGCTCAAAATTGAGATCACAAAGCATGAATGAATAAAGCCATTACAAACAAGACAAGACCATAACAAGGCAAAGCATAAACGTCAAACATAATATCTTCAATGTCATCGGTGGTACAGAAGAGTTTGAAGAAAGAGACCTCAACATTGGGGGAGATTGTTAGCCTTTATTTTATTAAGTCAAACAAGAATGTTATCGGTCTTATAAAGTCAAACTAGGTCTTGTATTGTAATAGGCTAGTCGGGTTCAACGGGCTTGGATTGTAATCTAATATTGTCCGTGTTTCGGGCTTAAAGCCCAAGATATGCCAAGCCCGGCCCAAGTAAGAAGCCCATATGCCAACTAGATGGCTAGGGGTATAAAAGAAACCCTCTCCACACATGGAGAGGGTGTTGGTTGCACATTTCTCACTTGTAACTCACCATTCTCTCTCTTAATCTAACTTTCCAAGTTTCTTTTCTTCTCTCTTGTTCTTTCTTATTTCCGGCTCACACTAGGAGCTTATTTGGGTTTGCTTATTTGTTGTGAAAGGATTAATATAAGACTAACATAACACATATAAATACTTTAGTCAACTCTAAAGGTTTGACTTACCTGCTCAAGTCACGGTTGTCATACTATCCCCTCCTTAAGAAAATTTTGTCTCAAAATTTAACTAGTAGGTTCAACAGCACAGTCAACAAACTATCGGGGATACTTAGCTTTCATATGGTTCTCACGTTCCCACGTGCACTCAGGGCCATGCTTTGAATTCCAATGAACTTTAATGATTGGAATATGACTACGTTTCAGACTCTTAACCTCACGGTCCATAATTTCAACGAGTTTCTCAACAAACAAAGGGTTCTGTCAATCTTAATCTCATCTAGTGGCACATGCAGATTTGCATCCGCTAAACACTTCTTCAAATTCGACACATGAAATGTGTCGTACACGCTACTCAACTCTTCGTGCAAACTTAACCGATAAGCTACAGGGCCGATCCTTTCAAGAATTTCAAATGGTCATATATACCTCGGTGCTAACTTACCTTTCTTTCCAAAATGTATCACGCTCTTCCAAGGAGACACCTTCAGTAACACTCGATCTCCAACCTCAAACTCTAGTGGCTTGCGCCTATTATCAGCGTAGCTCTTTTGATGATCTCTCGCCGCTTTAAGCTTTTCCTTTATCAAGACTACCTAATCAATCGTCTCTTGCACCAATTCCGGTCCAATCAACCTGCTTTCTCCAATTTCAGCCCATAGAATGGGCGACCTACATTTCCTTCTATATAGTGCTTCGAACGGAGCACATCGAATACTCGAATGGTAACGATTATTATAAGAAAATTCAGCTAACGGTAGGTGGACATCCCAACTGCCACCAAAGTCGATCACACACGTTCTTAACATATCCTCCAATGTCTGAATTATACGCTCACTTTGTCCATCTGTCTAAGGATGATAAGCCATACTCATATCCAACCGTGTCCCTAAGGCTTTCTGTAATGTTTGCCAGACACGTGATGTAAACCGTCCATCTTAATCCAAAATAATCGACACAGGCACTCCATGTCGTGCGACGATCTCATCGATGTACAGCCTTGCCAACTTCTCTATATTGTAATCCTCACGTGTCACTAGAAAATGAGCTGACTTGGTTAGTCTGTCGACTACTACCCATATAATATCATGCCCACTCTTTGACCTAGGTAACTTCGTGATAAAATCCATAGTGATGTTGTCCCATTTCCACTCGGATATCTCTGTTTGTTGCAATAAACCCGAAGGCCTTTGATGCTCAGCCTTCACTTTTAAACAAGTTAAACATTTCTTAACATACGTAGCGATATCCCTCTTCATACCCGGCCACCAATACATATCTCGAAGATCATGGTACATCTTATCCGCTCCCAGCTGCACAAAGTACCTAGTCTTATGAGCTTCTTTCATGATTATGGTTCTCATACCTCCCACTAATGGAACCCATATGTGATCCATAAAGTATAAGCTCTCATCTTCTTTCCTTTCCATCACTGGTCTAATCCGTGTAATATTTTTGTTGGCGCGTTCTCTTCCTTGCACGCCTCACTCTAGGCTGGCAGTATCATTCTTTTAACTCTTGACCGAATGGTCATAGCCATTGCTCTTACACGTTTAGGTTTCACTCGCTCTTTCCTACTTAAAACATCAGCTACTACGTTCGCCTTACCTGGATGGTTGCAAATCTCACACTCATAGTCATTGAATAACTCAATCCACCTCCTTTGACGCATATTCAACTCCTTCTGATCGAATATATGTTGAAGACTCTTATGATCTGTATAGATGACACTCTTCGTTCCGTACAAGTAATACCTCTAAGTCTTAAAAGCTGATGACATCAAATAGCGTCTATTTTATAGCATCATTTATCCTATGTAATTAACCCATTTGGTATAATTATTGCAAAGAATTGTTACATAAACGTTCATATTTGAGAATTGCAGTAATTATGGAGTACTTGGTGAAGTTATGCTAAAAAGCACGCATTTTGGAGCATAAACTAAGAGTTTGAGAAAGTCTACCGATCTAACATAAAATACATCGTATTATTCTAGACCTATACGACATATCCAAGACTTTGACGAATCAAAAGACCATTGCCTGACTTTGAAGAATACGCCCTAATAAGAAAAGTGAAATGTGGAAATGAACGTTATTTTCTAGAAATGTTTTATAAGTAGCGTTTACGTAAAAAGGTTAAATCAAATTAGCTTAGGTTTTTATGAAAACTTAAGGTAATGAAGGTAATTAGTTAATTAATAATTAAAGAAAAAAATAAAAATAAATATATGTATGTATATGTAGAAATCGGCCCAAGAAAGGAAAAAGAAAAAAGAGATTTTGGGCCTTATCTTAGGAGTTTGACTAGGATTATGATTCTAGTTAGTTAGGTAAGGGATCCATAAGCCAAAAAATGACTCATTCAGCCCCCATATCCTTTTTGAGTCGACTTCCATCCCTAAGAACAAGGAGAACAAGAATTTGATCCAAGGTTTTGCTAGGGTTTATGTTAGGAGCTAGTAATCAAGAGGTATGTATCCTTAACCTAGTTTAATTCTTGCATTCATGTAACAAATAATGTGATGGATCTAGGGTTTACATAAAATACAGATTATATATGAACTTTAATGATGGTGTAATGATTTGGGTTAGTTTAGGGTTATGATCATGCATGTTGCATGTTAGGGTTTGTATTAGATCATGATTTAGAGTTGAGCAGAATTTAGGGCTGTGTTTAACTGATGATATATAGATGTTAAAAACGTGTTTTGATATGATTCAAGTGCCTAAATTGAAGTTCAAAGAGTCTATTTTTCAAAAAGTCTGACCTCGAATGATTTGGAGTTCAGGAAGTTGGTTAGATATTGGTTACAAAAAAAGTTGTCAAAATAGTAAATACGGGTCAAAATTAGGTCATGTTTAGGAGGGTAAAACCCTAACTTAAAAGTGGAATTAATGTTACTCATCTAACAGTGATTAGGTTTCAATGTGTATAATAAGAAAACCTAGAATGGATAGCTTTCTGATGTGGGTCCTAAGATGGTAATTAGGGCCATAACCATTTAGTGTGCAATCAGATTCCGAATTGGGACAGTTTTAATTGGATTTTATTTTGGGATAGTTGCACTGTAAATGGAGAAATTGGGAAATCACAAGGTGGTTAGTAAACTCATAAATGAACTTAGGTGAATTTTGTATAAATTAATGAAGCTCACAAGTAAGGAGGTTATCAGTTAGGAAAGATACACTAAAATTCTGGCATTTTGAATAAAATTATAGTTAACATGTGAAATGTGTTAATGAGGAGGTTAAGGTTGGGCATTGGTGTCGGGGTGACCCCATATGGTTTAATCAACCCTAATATCCATCCTATGTGTGTTACATGGAACGAAGCTTTTAACTTGGGTCGCGGTGAACCGTTTATATATTATTTAAATAGTTGGCGTGATAGGAATTGGGAAGTTGCTATTGAGCATTCATATTGAGGTTACATAGTCCCACTTTTTATTTCATTTTAAACTTGGGGTGGAAGATGACATGCAATTAGTGTTTTGAAATTAGTTTTAAATTCTGTGATTATGTGTTAGTGAAAATGCAAGGACTATTATGTGACATATGCGTTATGTGCTACATGTTTATGTGATGTGATATTGATGATGTGAACTAAGTCAGGAGGGTTACTTGCGGGTACCCATGGCCGATTAGTGAAGAAATTGTTGCCTAGTCAGGAGGATTCTTGCGGGTATTCCATGTCCTAGCAGAGTGAAAAAGGTATTTGGTATGTATCCAAGAGCGGATTAGAGTCATCTGCTTGGTGTCTGAGTGATTGATTAGATTAAATTTCATGTACTGTGTTTGGCTTGGAAATGTTGGTGGATTGAATTGCATGTACTGTGTTTGGCATGACAATATTGGTGGTTTTACTTGCATGTACTGTGTTTGGCATGTCAAGGGACAGGGAAGAGTAATCGATTATTAATTAGAAATAGTTGAGTGGGGGAATGGGTACGCCTACCCAAATGTGTTGTGATTGTTGATTTGGATTTACATGTTAGCTTGTATGTTAGTTAGCATAATTTCCATGCAGTACTTATTGTTTATAATCACAGTAAATGGGATAAATTATTTTGGAATGGATTGAATATGTGTGTCTGAAAACCTATGTTTTTCACCAACCATTGTGTTAACGTATAAGCATCATTTTTAGGTATTCAACAGGATGAGGTTAACGTTAGGAAAAGTGGCTAGATGGACCGTAGGCTGCTGGCGAAGTTTAGTTATCTAGATTTCGTTATTTGTTTTTGATGATGAATGTTATTTGTTTTGCTTTGTTCGGATGTATGAATGTTTGCATGTCATGACGTTGACATGAACTGCCTTCATTTCAATGTCAGACGCCTTTTGGATTTTGTTGATGTGTTTGGGTATTTTCATGACACTGCGTGTCTATACCTTGTATTTTTATGCATGTTTGTTAGTTTTTCTCCCTATATAGACGCCAATGTGTTGTATGCATCCCTTTCCGCCGCGCCTTCGCGTTTGCCGCCTTGGCGGTGTGGTGACAGATTGGTATCAAGAGCCAAATGGTTATAGAGAAGTAGGTGGTTGAGCCTAGACTATAACCTAGGGGTCCTTCATGTAGATGCATTTAGGGCTCAAGTGTTTATTTTTATAACTGCTATGCTTCCCTTCTATTTTTGCATAGCTTATATATCTCATATTTTGCTAAGTTGTCATTTAGGATAATTTTGCTACCATATCTGATATTATATGTATACTTTCTTAGTATTTAGCTATGTTTCCCCCACCCGTAAGAAGTCTCCAAGAGAACTGTTTTCCCAACTGGACTTTGTAAGCGTTATAAGGAGCCTCTTGTGAATCGAAGGAGATAAGGATAGGTTGAATCTGTGTTGTCGGATGCGCGTAATAAGGGACTGAACCCGCGGGAGTTGGGTGGTTTCTTTTCGGAGGCAAAGTCATAACCCAAAGCAAGCCGCAGCATAAGTTTTATCCCGTCCTTTACCTCGTTATGTTGTTATTGATTATTTCTTTTAGATATTTTGTATTTTGGGAATTGTTGCGAGACTTTCATTTCTTTATGTCATTCGATTTTTTTTGTATAAGTAAGTAGTTATTTGTATAGCATCTTTATGTTTTAAGGTTTTTTGAGTGGGTTTAAGATTTGCAATATGGTGTATGTGCTAATATGGTGAATTATGATTTGAAATGGTAATTCTTGAAATGTAAGCTACACTAATGAAAGGAGACACTTATAATTATGGTGGCCAACATAATTATAAAGGCATCACACACGTAGACTTGTGACTATGATTGCATTTATTTGTGTTTGGTTGTAAGGTGGTAGTGTAATATGTTTTTTTAATATATGTATCCATGATAAGGATGCTGGTATGGGTAGAGAATTATTCTCTTACCCTAATTGGAGGATATCTTAAATTGAGTTGTATATATAGTAAGTTTCTCTTCTATCTAGTATTTGCGGATACCTAGTATTATTATTATTGTGGTTGCTCGTTGCTCAATTGTTGTTCGGATCTGCTCTTTCGGATATAGGCGCGTTTCGGTAGTTCTTTCGTTGAATTGATTACTCGTATGAGTATCAAAGGTTTCTTTTAAGCACTAATTGTTCCTAACGTATTAGTGTGGATCATTACTCTCTTCTTTGTATACCCCTTGGTTTTCGTAACCCGTTGGCGACATGTTAGTATTGTTACTTTTAGGTTTGCTTTGTTGATCGTTATTTTGGATAAGACCTTACGTTTTCTTTTGGGTACGTAACATCTTGCATGAGTTTTCTTGTACGAGTTCGTTTGATTTTATTTTGAGTATATGGTTTCTGGTATTTTCTTTCGTTTTCAAACAATAGAATTGTGTTAGGGTCTGTACGGTGTTTTACGATCCCTTTTGGTTTTATGGTGTCCTTTGTTTGAGTAACATATTTTATAATTGATGTCTAGTTATAAAAACCCTTTGGAAGTATTGTGTTGGAGTTGTATAAAAATGTGTATAAAAATAATCTTTGTAAATAGATATTATTGTTATTATAAAAAAGCAGTTTAAAGTGATTCAAAGTGTAAGTACGATTATACCATCAAAACCATCTCTAGATTTTTATGACAACCAGAATGAATTTTTCAAAGATTACATTAAAGACAACTTCATTATTATTTAAAATGATTTTTATACTTAAAGCGACTTTCTTAATTTAAATTGATTTTTATAAAAACATTATTTAATTTGGCCTTTCGAGTAAAGTCTATAATTGGTATAAGAATTTCCGTCTTTCGTATTGATATTTTTTTTTGTGTTCATTTGTCGTAGTACGCCTGTTGATTTTCTTTCGTTGCGTTTTCACTCGGTGCATATACGTATCATTTCTTTCAAAGGATTCTTATGTCATTTGATCCACGTCTATTTTCATATGAGGAATCTCCTATATGCATTCTAGCCTTTGACTCGATATTCGTTTGTTATCCTATTCGATTGTTCGTAACCCTTGGAGTTCGCTGATACCGTTGAGTCGTGGAAGATTTGATGTGATTGTGGGAATAGACTGATTGTCCAAGAGGAAGTTTGTGATAGTATGTCATGAGAAGGTGGTTAGAATACCGTAGGAAGGTGATGAGATACTTCGGGTTCATGGTGTAAAACCCTAAAATCAGAACAATTGCAAAATTACCAAAATGCCCCTAATGTCAGAAAATTTAATAAAAGCATGAATAAAATTCAATCAAGTGTTATAAATTATAAAGTACATCATGTGACAAGTATAAAATTTATATAAGATTAAAATATCTTATATTATGCAAGAAAAATAATTATTTCTTATATTTATGCATTTTGCCGAAATTATTATAAGTTAATTACTTATATTATGCAATTAAATATAAAATAAATTAGGGAAATTATAAAATATTTTTAGGCAAAATTAAATCTGATTTTATCCCCTTGAATACCCAAAAAACTCGGCATTTTATGTTGTATATCTTTTTATATACAATTTTCATTTGTTTCTAAGTTGACAGGCTGAGCAAAGATGATCTTTTTCAAACTTTAATCTAGGTAGACCTCTAACCAGATCTTTTCGAGCAAGTTCATTTATTGTGCCGATGTTTAAATGGTTTAAATGACGATGCCACAACCATGATTTGGACTTGGAAGCTTTGGACAACAAGCATATCGGAGAAGATTTCATCATTTCATCAATCGATATCTAAAAGTTTACAAACACTTTAACACCTTAAATTTAAAAAGCGGCAAACTATTCAACCCCCCTTCTAGTTTTCCACAGAAGACATCGATCTGGTTATGCAACTTATTAATCAAGATCAGCATGTGCAAGGTGAAACTTCACGCCGCAGTCGTAATGCGATCATTCGTGAACGTGATGTTGCTAAAGCACGTTTGATGGCCGACTATTTTGGTCCATCTCCAAAATATCCGGACTACTATTTTAGACGTCGATATCGTATGAACCGTTCACTATTTTTAGAAATAGTCCAAGGTATTAAAAATTATATTGAAACACATGATCCTCTACCTGCTCATCTTAATTTTTTTGTTGTCCGACCCGGTGCTACGGGTCTAATGGGTTTTAGTGTGATTATGAAATGCACAACCACCGTACGCTAATTGGCATAACATGATTTTGAAAAATCAAAAGTTTACGCTATCCGAAGTTGGCGACACTTATATTTGCCCGCGACCAAATCTGGAATGGTCATGGATCGAGCGATGCGAAGTGCAACGAAAAAAAGCAAAAGAACTCCGTGATAAAAAAACATATGCAATGCTTCAACGAAATTTGATTGAGCAAGTTTGGCAACAACGTCTACAAAATAATTAGTTTATTGATAATCTGATGTATTTTTGTAACTTTCGTATTGTTTTTAAATTTCGCATTGTATTTTTATTTCTGTATTGTAATTTGTATTTTTATGGAAAAAGTTCCTCTCATGTTCAAATGAACATGAGAGGTAATGTTGTGTTTTATGAGATTATACATTTGAATTAAATAATCAAATGTACAATCACATAAAACTCAACATTACCTCTCATGTTCATTTGAACATTAGAGGATCCTTTTTCTATTTTTATTTGAATGAAATGAAATTAGTTTGTGTAAAAAAATGGGAATAAAATAAAATGGTAGGTGGTGGGGCCCAAATGACATGGGTTTGGAGTATGTTATGAAGGAGGAGGTATTTGAGTTGTTGTGTTGAAATGATGTGGCAGTGACGTGGCACTGGTGGGACCCAAATGGCATGGCTTTGCCATGCAATGACACACTTTGCTCTAAGGAATGTATATGTGACAATCTCATATATTTCTTATTTAGTATATATTTATATAAGAATTGTTACTTAATCATTTATATTCATAATTCTGGAGCAAAAGTGGAAAGGTCACGAAAAAAGCATGATTTAGAGCTTAAATAGAGAAAATACCGTATCAACGAGGTATACGGCGTCTCCAAGCTAATTGGGTTACGTCGTATAAAAGACTTAGAAGAATTGAAGAAAAGCCTGTTTATGAAGGATAAGATGTATCTAATTAATAAGGATATGTCGTATAGAAGCCCAAGTGAAGACCTGACCAACTACGTATATGAAGGCATATAGCGTATCCAGTTTATGGGGATGTGTTGTATTGAATGCATGGTCAGAGTTGACTTTCTATATCACCTAAGTTCTTGGAGCCTAAGTTTGTTTAAGGATACGACGTATCCAGAAAATAAGGATACACCATATCGGGGTCGAGACAGATTACTATAAATTCAGCCCTAAGTCATGACTTGGGCTATCACTCCTTAACTTCAGTCGACCCTAGGACGATTTCCAAAGAAGAAGAACACCATTGAAGGCCAGAGATCAAGTAGAGAACACCTCATATCATTATTCGTAGTATAATCATTCAGTTTGCACATCGATTTCGAAATGTTTATCGTTTAATATTTCTATCATATTTGCTACTGAGATTATGGGCTAACACCCTTAGGTGTTAGCAAAGTCTATGAATCTTATGTTTATTTGATTCAGTTTACTTTGATTTAATGAATTTACGTTGAATAGTTTATATGTTTATCTTTCATTCAAATGTTTGTTTACTTGTTTATTATATGATGTCTATTGCTAGATCATGAATTGTAGATTGATTGTCATCAACAAAACAAACGAGATTGTGTAGATTAAATAGCGTAATATTTTTACTAATAATCTCCCCCTTTTTGATGATAACAAAATATGTAAACTTAATATGTAGTTAAGTGTAAAAGTTACTTGTATCCCCGTACTACCTTTACATTATCTTCTCCATTTACACTCTTGTCTCCTTTTTGTCAAAACAAAAAGGGTGTGCCCTTGGAGTTTAACTTTATTTCTTACCAAAAAGGCAAGCTTACATCATCCCTAGTGAAGTTAAATTGTCTACTCCAATCCCCTATGGTTGTTGCATCCTCTAGGTTATGGTCATTGGATCCACGGATCAAATTTAGGTGCTTAACCTACAACAAGGTTAGTTTTGTACAACATATATAATGGAATAATAAGAGAAATATATGATGAAGAAAATATATATAGCAAACGACACATGCGAGTAAGCAATGTGGAACTATCTTCTCTTCCTTTTTTCAAACCATAAAGGAGTGTCAAAAGTGAAAATGATGATGAATGCATGCATGCTTCCCCTTGACGGATGCTCCCCTTTGTTTGAGGCATCAAGGTATGATTGAAATTCTACAAACAAAATATTAGTTTAAAAGTATATTCGTCCTTGGACGAGTAAGTCATATACAACAAAGTGTATATAAGATGTGATGAGGTGTCGTTTTATACACTATTTTGGGGTCATTTAACCCCCTAAATCATGCAAATATGCCCAGATTATGTGCTTAATCATTTGTTTTCAGGTTTTAGCACTTGGATGGCATTTGGAGGGAATACACGTGACTTGGGATCATTTGGAGAAGAAACGGACGAGATTACGGACCTACACCAAATCCTTAAAGAAGTATTGCTTACAGAACGTGGAGACGGCGTCACAAGCATAAAGCGACGGCGTCAGGATTACAACGCGACGTCGTTAGGACGTATCCGACTTAATGAGGATCTAGAATCATCCACGTAGCGACGGCGTCAGGATTATAACGCGACGCCGTCACAGCGATATCTCTATATATACTAAACAAATTTTAGGGTTTCAAGTGTGTAACTTTGTATAACTTTTGGGAGACGAACCCAAGCTCTTGTAGCAGCTTCATAGGTCATTTTAGGGCCTCAAAACCCTATTGTACTACCTTGAATCCATGTTTTAATTCAAGTAAGGTTATTTATCATTAATCATTCAATATGTCTATGTGTTGTGTGATTGATTTATCTCTTTGCTTTCTTTATAACATGCGAGGCTAAACCCTCCTTTGTATTTGCTTATGATTGCATGAAAGTCGGATTGTAGATCCTTTTATTGTTGCTTCTTGATTGATGATTGTGCACGTTAGGTTCTAGAAAACCAACTTTTGTCTGTATCGATGTAGACACGTCTAGGGAAACGCGAGTGCGTAAAAAGGATACCATCGGGTAACAGTCTTCATACTACCTTGCCCCTTTATATGGTTGATCCCTCTTAAGATATTTTACATGCATTTAATGTACTCTTAGGGGCCTTGTAATAATCTTCAAACTACTTTACTTGTTTGTTGCCCTAACAGAATATTAAATAGACGACGGGTTCGTGTAATCTATTCATAACCTAGGAAATACTTACACATATCATCACAAGTGTGACAAGGCAACAGGATTAGGAGAAGCAATCTGATAAGTAATACATGATTAAGTAAATACATTTAATTATCATAAAGTTATCACCACTAGCATAGATATTAGTTTAATTAGTAGTTAAACAAACCAACCTCTCAAACCATAGATTTACCTGCTTTCATAAAATATAAAAATATAAAAAGAATCTTCTCTCAACCCCTAGAATTCTGTTAGACCATGATCAAGCCTTCCCAACCTATTCCCCTAGAGAACTATAACAGCCTCCGAGTCTTGCCTATACTACTACTACAACGGTTAGGTACTCTGCCTAGGGAGTTGTAAAACTTCTTGTAGAAGTCCTTTACGACAAGCGCATCAAGATGCACTTTATAAATGCTCGACGGAAGCTCCCTCTTTCTCAAGGGCGTCAAGGATGATCCTACAAAACAAAAATTTAGTACAATAATAGCTTTATCCTTTGACAAATATTTTACATACAACAAAGTGTATGGACGACCCAATATGATTGCTTGACTGATGCTCCCCCTTGTTTGAGGGCATCAAGATGAACCTACAAAAAGAAAAATAATCGATGCAAACTTCATCCAAAGACAAGTATGGCATATAAAACACTGTGTACATGAATGAACCTAAAATAAGATAAAATGATTAATGCAAATTTTGTCCTTAGCCGAGAATGCCATATACAACAATGTGTATATCCCGTCAAGATATAATCGAAGCCACTTTTGTCCAAAGACAAGTGCGCTATACACATTATAGTGTATATATGAGTTTGAAACTACAAAGAAAGATTAGTGCAATATATACTTCATATTTTAAGGGAAAAACTATGATTCTCTAAAAGAAACTCCTAGAAAATAAACTAGAAGTAAGATAATCTAAAAAATATAATCCTACTACTTGCATCATCGTGGTTGGTTTTGGTAAGGTTGTTCAAGATTGCAAGGACGTGTTCGAGAATGAGACGTATTTCATTATGAAATTCACTTGGCTATTAATAACACAGGAAATGATGCTTATGAGTGTCAGGATATGTGGAAGGTGGTTCAACCTCCAAGGTGAGTTACTAGTAGGTTGTGGTCGTGGTCGTGGTTGTGGTGGTAATGGAAAGCTTCATGGTGAATCTTCTTGTGAAGATGACTCAAGATTGATAAAAGTAAAAAGGTTTTTCGCTGATCCTGGCCTTATTGGTTGATGAAGCACTTAAGATGCTAGACAGGGTGACTTTGTCAGTGGTGAAAGAGGTGGCAAAAGATGATGATGACAATGCAAGCAACTAACAATGTATGCTTATTAATAAAGTGGTGAAGTTTATTATGCATGTATGAATATGTAATGTATGATATGGATCAAAATATGATAAATATGCGAATGAGCACAAATTAATGTTGATAGCGAAATCAACCGTTATCAACCTACACAAACTCAAACATGTTAGTTTTAAATCTTACACAAGATAAAAGTAAGAGTAGCATCATACAACATGATAGTACAAACATTTATACCAACAAATATGAATGAAACTTGTTAACATATTATCACGGGAATGATTAGACAAGTAGACACACAAATAGTCATATATACGAACAAAACACGTTCACAAATATACACATGTGTAGAAAGACACTTAAATTAAGCGTAGAGGAGGACAAATATTGCAACTAGCTTAAAATGCCATAATATATGTTCGAAGAGTGTTGGAAAATCCTACGTGTTGAGTTAGAGATGATTTAGATTAGTAAATCGTTTGCACTAACAATGACGTGTAAGGTATGCGTCGAAAGAAAAAAAATAGGCACGTGATCCTATGATGGTGATTTAGATAATGAAGTTGTGATGTTCTAGATTTGAAAAATCCTAGACTTCTACATGTTTATTGTGACATCCGTGATTTAATCAGGTAAGTGTTACCTTTAGAAATGGCTAAGAGTCTATTTTGTGTGATTTCTTGTGTGCTATGCGTTATATATGTGCGCTAAGTGGTTTAAGTATGTGCATGATATCATTTTTAGGTGTATGATCATCTCATTTTGAGTGCATTTGTGTTTGATGATGAGCATTCCATTTGTTCACGTGTAGTGATAATGGAAAGGAATGACGTATTGCATGCAATGCTACGTCAATAGTTGGATGATTTTGTGTTAAGCGTTTATAGGAAATGTGTCAAATTGGAAATGAGTTAAGTGGGTGAAATATGGAAGTTTGTAGCAAACTTTCCAAAAATGGAAAGTGAAATGTGAAATGAAAAGTTATTTTTAGAAAGTTTAGTAAGTAGTGTTTATGTAAAAAGGTTTACCCAAATTAGCGTAGATTTTTGTAGAAATTTAAGGTAATGTAAATTATAATGTAAATAATAATTTAATAAAAAATAAAAAATAAATAAATATATGTATGTATATATAAAATCGGCACAAGAAAGGAAAAAGAAAAGAAAAGAGATTTTGGGCCTTATCTTAGGAGTTTGACTAGGATTATGATTCTAGTTAGTTAGATAAGGGATCCATAAGTTAAAAAAACGACTCATTCAACCCCAATATCCCTTTTGAGTTGACTTCCATCCCTAAGAACAAGGAGAACAAGAATTTGATCCAAGGTTTTGCTAGGGTTTGTGTTAGGAGTTAGTAATCAAGAGGTATGTATCCTTAACCTAGTTTAATTCTTGCATTCATGTAACATGTAATGTGATGGATATTAGGGTTTATAATTATTCAGAAAGTATATAGAGTTTTATGATCATATTGTGTCTAGGGATAATTTAGAAGCATGATTATGCAAACGGTGCGTTTTGATTTGCGTTAGATCTTGATTTAGGGTTTTGCAAAATTATGGTTGTGTTAATGAGATGATCTCTCCATGATGGTAACAATTTTTAGGGTGTTTTCGGTGTCTAAACAGTAGCCCAAGGAATCTATTTTTCAAAAAATCTAGCCTCAAGTCGTTTTGAGTTTGGGAAGTCATTCAAATATTGATTACATTAAAAGTTGTCAAAACAGTAAATACGGGTCTAAATTAGGTCATATTTGGGAGGGTAAAACCCTAACTTAAAAGTGGAATTAATATTAGCCAATCTACAGTGGTTAAGTTCAATATGTATATAAAGAAACCCTAGAAGATTAGCCTCTGGTTGTGTGTCTAAGAATGGTAATGAGGGCCATACATTTTAGTGCGCAATCAGATCCGAATTGGGACAGTTTTGAAGTAGGATTTTATTTGGGATAGTTGCACATGTAATGAGGACTTGGGAATCACAAGGTAGTTAGTAAACTCATAAATAAACTTAGGTGATTTTTGGTATAATTTATGAAGGTCAGCAAGCAAGGTTTTTAAGTTAGTAAAGATACACTAAAATTCTGCATTTCTAAATAAATTATAGTTAACTAGTGTAATGTGTTAATGAGGTGGTTAAGGTTGGACATGGTGTCGGGGTGACTCGTGATGGTTAATCAAACCCTTAGACATCCATCATATGTGTGTTACATAGACTAGAGCTTTGAGCTTGGTCGCATGTAACCGTGTTTATTTATTTATATAGTTGTGTGATAAGATTTGGAAGCTGCATTTTGAGCATTCAGGTGAGTTACATAGTCCTACTTTTTATTGCCTTTTAAACTTAGGATAGAAATGATGCAAGTGTTGAAATGAGTTTTAAATTTTTGTGATTATGTGTTAGTGTAAATGCATGGACTATTATGTGACTGATATGTGTTATGTGCTACATGTAATGTGATGTGATATTAATATGTGGAACTAAGTCAGGAGGGTTACTTGCGGGTATACGTGGCCTGTTTAGTGGAATAAATTGTTACTTAGTCAGGAGGATTACTTGCGGGTATCCATGGCCTGAGCTAGAGGGGGAACGAATTATTACCTAGTCAGGAGGATTACTTGCGGGTATCCATGGCCTGAGCTAGAGGGAAAGAGATTTGGTATGATCCAAGAGAGATTTAGGTCGTCTGCTTAGTGTCTGAGGGATCAGATGAGTACGTCTACTCAAGTGTTGGTTATGAGGGATCAGATGGGTACGCCTACCTAGTATATGATTTGTTGGTTTGATTGGATTGAATTGCATGTTAGCTTGTATGTTAGTTAGCATAATTGTCATGCAAAAGTATTGTTTTATAATCATAGTAATTGGTTAAATTGTTTTGAAATGGATTGAATATGTGTGTCTGAAAACCTATGTTTCTCACCAACCATTGTGTTGATGTATAAGCATCATTTTCAGGTATTCATTAGGATGAGATTAAAGTTAGGAAAAGTGGCTAGATGGACCGTAGGCAGACGACGAAGTTTAGTTATCTAGATTTTGTTATTTGCTTTGGATGATGAATGATATTTGTTTTGCTTGGTTAAGAGGTATGAATGATTGCATGTCATGACATTGACACGAACTGCCTTCATTTCAATGTCAGGCGCCTTTTGAATTTTGTTGATGTGTTTGGGTATTTTCATGACACTGCGTGTCTATACCTTGTATTTTATACATGTTTTAGTTTCTCTATATAGACGCCAATGTGTTGTGATGATTCCCTTTCTTGTCACGCCTCGCATTTCCACCTTGGCAGGGTGTGACAGATTGGTATCAGAGCCTTTGGTTATAAAGAAGTAGGTGGTTAAGCCTAGATTATAACCTAGGGGTCCTTCATGTAGATGCATTTAGGGCTTAAGTGTTTAATGATATAACTGCTATGCTTCCCCGCTATATTGCATAGCTTATATTTTCCTATTTTGTTAAGTTTTCATTTAGTTATTTTGTCTACCATTATCTGATATGATATGTATTACTTTCTTAGTATTTTAGCTATATTTTTTCCCCACCCGTAAGAAGTCTTGTTGGGAAACCATTTTCCCAACTGGACTTATGCGTTATAAGGAGCCTCTTGTGGAACCGAAGAAGATAGGATAGTTGATCATTTGTCGGATGCACGTAATAGGGCTGGACCCACGGAGTCGGGTGATTCTTGCGGAGGCAAAGTCAAACCCAAGCAAGGCCCAACATAATTTTATCCCGTACTTTACCTCGTCATGTTGTTATTGATTATTTCTTTCGGATATTTCATATTTTGGGAATCGTTGCGAGAGTTTTATTCCTTTATGTCGTTTCGATTTTATTTTGATATAAGTAAGTAGTTATTCGATGGAGCATTCTTTATGTGTTAAGTTGGAGTGGTTTAAGATGTGCAATATGGAATATGTGCTTATATGTGAATTATGATTGAAATGGGTAGTCTTGGAAGTAAGTACACGTGTTAAAGGAGGCAATTATAATTATGGTGGCCAACATAATTATAAAGGCATCACACACGTAGACTTATGACCATGATTGCATTTATTTATGTTTGGTTGTAAGGTGGTAGTGTAATATGTTTTTTATATGTGTATTCCTGATAAGGATGGTGGTATGGGTAGAGAATTATTCTCTTACCCTAATTGGAGGATATGTTAAATTGAGTTGTATAAGTTTCTTCTCTATCTAGTATTTGCGGATACCTAGTATTATTATTATTATTATTATTATTATTATTATTATTATTATTATTATTATTATTATTATTATTATTATTATTATTATTGTGGTTTCTCGTTGCTCGATTGTTTGTTTGGATATGCTCTTTCGGATATAGGTATGTTTCGTTAGTTCTTTCGTTCAATTGATTACTCATATGAGTATCAAAGGTTTCTTTTAAGCACTAATTGTTCCTAACATATTAGTGTGGATCATTACTCCATTCTTTGTATATCCATTGGTGTTCGTAACCAGTTGGCGACGTGTTAGTATCAGTGCTTTTAGGTTTGCTCTGTTGATCGTTACTTTGGATAAGACCTTACGCTTTCTTTTGGGTAACTAACGTCTTGCATGAGTTTTCTTGTACGAGTTCGTTTGATTTTATTTTGAGTATATGGTTTCTGGTATTTTCTTTCGTTTTTAAACAATAGAATTGCGTTAGGGTCTATACGGTGTTTTACGATCCCTTTCAGTATTATGGTGTCCTTTGTTTGAGTAACATATTTTATAATTGATGTCTAATTATAAAAAAACCCTTTGGAAGTATCGTGTTGGTGTTTGGAGAAAACTGTGTATAAAATGATATTTGTAAATAGATTTTATTTTATTATAAAAAACAGGTTTAAAGTGATTATAGTGGTAAGGTACGATACACCATTAGATAACCATCTCTAGATTTTTATGACAACCAGAATGAATTTTTCAAAGATTACATTTAAGACAATTTCATTATTATTTAAAATGATTTTTATACTTAAAGTGACTTTCTTTATATTAAATTGATTTTTATAAAAACATTAGTTAATTTGGTCTTTCGAGTAAAGTCAATAATTGGTATAAGAATTCTCGTCTTTCGTATAGATTTTTTTTATGTGTTCTTTTGTCGTGGTACGCCTATTGATTTTTTTTGTTTTCGTGTTCACTCGGTACATAAACGTATCCTTTCTTTTAAAGGATTCTTATGTCATTTGATCCACGTCTATTTGCATATGTGGAATCTCCTATATGCATTCTAGCCTTTGAATCGATATTCATTTGTTATCCTATTCAATTGTTCGTAACCCTTGGAGTTCGTTGATACCGTTGAGTCGTGGAAGCTTCGATGTGATTGTGGGAATGGACTGGTTTCCCAAGAGGAAGGTTGTGATATTATGTCATGAGAAGGTGGTTAAGATACCATTGGAAGGTGATGGGATACTTCGGGTTCATGATGAACGTACTCAAGGAGTCGCCAAAGCCCTAATGAACGCAAAGGTAGATGAACCTAGGATACGTGATATACCCGTGGTGCGAGATTTTACTGATGTGTTTCTGGAAGACTTGTTGGGGCTACCACCGCAGCGACAAGTTGAGTTCCGTATAGACTTAGTTCCTGGAGCGACGCCGGTCGCGAAGTCTCCATATCGTTTGGCACCCTCGGAAATGCAAGAATTGTCTGGGCAACTTCAAGAGTTGCAAGACAAGGGTTTCATATGACCTAGTCATTCGCCGTGGGGAGCACCTGTGTTATTCGTAAAGAAGAAAGATGGATCTTTCCGTATGTGTATCGACTATAGGGAGCTGAACAAATTAACTGTTAAAAACCGTTATCCACTCCCTAGGATTGATGACTTGTTTGATCAGTTACGAGGAGCGTGTCCTTTCTTAAAGATAGATTTTTGGTCAGGTTATCATCAGCTACGAGTGCATGAGGATGCCATTCCAAAGACCGCATTTCGAACGAGATACGGACATTTTGAGTCTACGGTTATGCCTTTTGGGTTAACCAATGCACCAACGGTTTTCATGGACTTAATGAACCGGGTTTGCAAACCGTACTTAGGTAGGTTTGTCATCGTATTCATTGATGACATTCTGGCCTACTCAAAGTTGAAGGAGGAACATGAAGTTCATTTGAAGTTAGTGTTGGAGACACTGAGGAAGGAGAAGCTGTATGCTAAGGTTTCTAAGTGTGAGTTTTGGTTGGAAGAAGTGCATTTTCTTGGTCACGTGGTCAACCATAACGTATTCACGTGGACCCGAGTACGAGTGAGACAGTGAGGAATTGGATGATTATTCTTAGGATTGGCAGGTTACTACCGACGTTCATCGCGAATTTTTTTAAGATTGTTGAACCCCCTTACTTCCCTAACTGAGAGGAATCAGAAGTATGAGTAAAGCGTAGAACAAAAAGAGGCTTTTCAGACTGATTTGCGTGATACTCCGATAAAGCGAATGTAGTGGGTGATGCGTTGTGTAGAAAGGAGAGAGTGAAATCAAGACGAGTAAGAGGAATGATACTGGCAGCCCAAAGTGAGGCATTCAAGCAAGAGAACGTACTCGCAGAAAGGCTATATGGTTTTAGATCCTACAGAAGAAAGAAAAGGAAACGAGAGTTTATACTTATGGATCGAATTTAGGTTTCCATTGTAGAAAGTGTAAATGGATGAGCCCAAGCATCAGAAACTTGTACATCCGGGAGGCGGGATAAGACGTACTATAACCTTGGCGAGCGCGCGCGAGACGTTGTAGCCACGAGTAGAAAAGGACATAGCTACTATGTATAGCAATGTCCGGATTTGTTTAGAGTGAAGGCTGCAATTCAAAGCTTTTGGCTTGATGCCACAGCCTTAGATACTGAGAGAAAATGAGATAGAATCACCAGGGATTTTATCACTAAATTTCCAAGGTCAAAGTAGTGCGTGTATGATGTGATTTGGTGGATTGCGATATACTGACTAGGAAAGTTGGAGCTCATTTTCTAGCTAGACAAGTTGATTTCAAGATGTGAAGTTGGCAAGGATTTATATTGATGAGATAATAGCAAGGAATGGAATTCTGGTGACGATCAACTCAGATTGAGATGGATGATTTACCTCGTGGTTTTGGCAGACGCTGCAGAAAGTGTTAGAGACGCGATTGGATTTGAGTACTGCTTAGCATCCTCAAGCGGATGGACAAAGTGAACGTATGATTCAGACTTTGGAGGATATAATGAGGGCATGTGTTATCGATTTTGGTGGTAGTTATCAATTGAGCATTCGGTGTGCTCCGTTTGAAGCTTTGTATGGTAGGAAATGTAGATCGCCTGTTCTATGGGCAGAGATTGGAGGGAGTAGTTTGATTGGACCCGAGTTAGTGCAAGAAACGACTGATAAGGTAGTGTTGGTAAAGGAAAAGCCCAAAGCGGCGAGAGATCGTCAAAAGAGCTATGTTGATTATAGGCGTAAGCCGTTAGAGTTTGAGGTGGGAGATCGTGTATTGTTAAAGGTGACGCCTTGGAAGGGCGTAGTTCGTTTTGGAAAGAAGGGTAAGTTAGCACCAAGATATGTAGGACCGTTTGAGATCCTTGAAAGGATTGGCCTTGTAGAATTATTAGGTTGAGGTTACCTGATGAGTTGATGTAGCTTGCATGGACACCTTTCATGTGTCCAAACCGAAGAAGTGCCTTGCAGAGCAAATTTGCATGTGCCCCTTTGGAATGAATCAAGGTCACAAACACTTCGTTATGTCGAGGACAGTAAGATTATGGATCAAGAAATTAAGAAGTTAAAACGTAGGAAAATAGCACTTGTGAAAGTTAGGTGGAATTCGAAACGTGGTCCTGAGTTTACTTGGGAACACGAAGACCAGATGAGGATTAAGTATCCACAGTTGTTCGTGGACCGAGTTGTTGAGCCTGCTAGTTAAATCTCGGGACGAGATTTCCTCAAGGAGGGGATACTGTAACATCCGTGATTTAATCAGGTTAGTGATACCTTTAGAAATGGCTAAGAGTTCTTTCTGTGTGATTCTTGTGTGCTATGTGTAACTTATGTGTGCTAAGTGGTTTGAATAGGTGCATGATATCGTTTTGAGGTGTATGATCATCTCATTTTGAGTGCGTTTGTGTTTAGTGATAAGTATTCCATTTGTTCACATATAGTGATAATGGAAAAAGAAAGGCGTATTGCATGCAATGCTACGTAAATAGTTGGATGACTTTATGTTAAGCGGTTATGAGAAATGTATTATGTTGGAAATAAGTTAAGTGAGTGAAATAGGGAAGTTTGTAGCAAACTTTCTAAATATAGAAAGTGAAATGTGAAATGAAAAGTTATTTTTAAAAGGTTTAGTATGTTGCGTTTATGTAAAAATGTTTACCCAAATTAACTTAGGTTTTTATGAAAATTTAAAGTAATGAAGATAATTAGTTAATAAATAAATAAAAAAAAAAATATATATATATATATATATAAAAATAGATAAAAAAATATAATATAATAAATAAATATAAAGGGGTGATATTCAGCCGTTTAAAAGAAAAGAAAAAAAAAGGAAATAAAGTTCTGACTATAATTAGATTCATGGATATAAATACAAAACCAATAAAACCCTAAATCACTTTTTCTTCCCCTCTCTCCCTGTGATCGGCCGAAACCCCCAAAAGAAGAAAAATAAATAAATTTTCTTTATCAAGATTCAAGGTGTGATTCAAGTATAATCAAGTGAAGGTTTAGGTATGATCTTAATTAAGTTTTTATTTAATCTCTCAAATCATGTAACAAATAATATGATGGATCTAGGGTTTACATAAAATAAAGATCATATATGACTTTTAATGATGGTATAATGATTAGGGTTAGTTTAGGGTTATGCTCCATGCATGATAGCATGTTAGGAATTGCGTAGAACTGATTTAGAGTTGATCAGAATTTAGGCTGTGTTTCAACTGAAGATATCAAGATGTTAGATCGTGTTTTTGATATGATTCAATGCCTAAAATGTAGTTCAAAGAGTCCTATTTTTCAAAAACGTCCGACCTCGCTGATTTGGAGTTCTGGAAGTTTGGTAAATATTGGTTACAAGAAAAGTTTTCAAAACAGTGAATAACGGTCAGATTAGGTCATGTTTTTAGAGGGTAAAAACCTACTTAAAAGTGGATTTAAGGTTAGCTAATCTACAGTGGTTAATTTATATATGCATATAAAGGGACCCTAGAAGGATAGCTTCTGATTTTGTGTCTAGGTATGGTAATTAGGGCCGTACATTTTAGTGTGCAATCAGATCCGAATTGAGACAGTTTTGAAGTTGGATTTTATTTAGGATAGTTGCACATGTAATGAGTGGTTGGGAATCACAAGGTAGTTAGTAAACTCATAAATAAGCTTAGATGATTTTTGGTATAATTTATAAAGGTCAGACGGTAAGGGTTTTGAGAGGGTAAAGTCACACTAAAATTCTGTATTTTTGAATAAATTGTAGTTAACTAGTGTAAAGTGTTAATGAGGTGGTTAAGGTTTGGGCCAAGAGTTTGGGGTGACCATGATGGTTAATCAACCCTTAGACATCATCATATGTGTGCTACATGGACTAAAGCATTTTTGATTGGTCCTATGTAACTGTGTTTATTTATTGTATATTTGGCGTGATAGGAATTAGAAGCGCTTATGAGCTTTAGGTTATTAACATAGTCCCACTTTTTATTGTGTTTTAAACTTGAGATGGAAATGATGCAGGTGATGAAATGAGTTTTTAATTCTGTTGATTATGTGTTTAGTGTAAATGCGTGAGGACTAGATTTGTGACTGATATGCGTTATGTGCTACATGTTATGTGATGTGATATTGATTTGATGCCTAGTTAGGTGGATTACTTATGGATATCCATGGCCTGAGCCAAAGGGAAAGAGATTTGGTATGATCCAAGAGCGATATTGGTCCCCCCCCCCCTCCCCCACCCCCCACCCCCCCCCCCCCCCACCTCTGCTTGGTGTTTTAGTGTTTAGTTAGATTGAATTGCATGTTAGCTTGTATGTTAGTTAGCATAATTGCCGTGCAAGTGTATTGTTTTATTAATTCCAGGAATTGGTTAAATTGTTTTAGAAATGGATTGAATATGTGTGTCTGAAAACCTATGTTTCTCACCAACCATTATGTTGACGTATAAGCATCATTTTCAGGTATTCAGCAAGATGAGATTAAAGTTAGGAAAAGTGGCTAGATGGACCGTAGGCAGCTGGCGAAGTTTAGTTATCTAGATTTCGTTATTTGTTTTGGATGATGAATGTTAATTGTTTTGCTTTGTTAGGATGTATGAATGTTTGCATGTCATGACGTTGGCATGAACTGCCTTCATTTTAATGTTAAACACCTTTTGGATTTTGTTGATGTGTTTGGGTATTTTCATGACACTACGTGTCTATACCTTGTATTTTATGCATGTTTTAGTTTCTCTATATAGACGTTAATGTGTTGTGATGATTCCCTTTCTCGTCGCGCCTCGCGTTTCTGTCTTGGCGGGGTGTGACAGGTATACAGCTTCCAACTGGACGAACAATGGTTTACTCTTAATGCTGATCTTCTTCATAAGGCTTTGGAGATTACCCCTGTAGACTCAACTCACCCATTTATGTCACCTCCATCTAGTGACCAGGTTATGGACTTTGTGAATGATCTGGGCAATCCAGAATAAATTCACTTTGTTTCTAAGATGCATGTAAACAATCTATATCAACCATGGAGAGCAATTCTGTCTTTGATCAACCAATGTTTAACCGGCAAGACTTCTGGCAGTTACAAACCCCGACACCCTGTTCTTCAAATGTTGTGGGGTATTGTTACAAGATCCAATGTTGACTATGCAGAACTTTTGTAGGAAGAGTTTGTATAAGCTGTCCAGATTTTCTTTGCTCATTGGGCCAATCTTAATATTCCTACCAAACAGACAACGCCTCGTGTCATTCTTTACTGCCAGTTCACAAAGCTTATAATATATTATTTGGGAAGTGAACATAACCTTCACAGAATATTTGGTTCTCCTGTTCACGTCATAGGAGATAACCTTCTTCTTGGTAATCTCAAGTTCGTCCCCAAAGGCGAAAAGGATGAAGTGGTTGGAAAGCCTATTCCAAAAGAGTTGATTACCAAAGCCATTCAAAATTCACCATACTACTAGCAGTATTTTCAAATGGTTATTCGTAAACCCACAACTAAAAAGGATCAACAGAAGAAGACAGCTTCTAAAGCTGACAAGCCCAAAAAGCCTACACCTATCAAACAGCCAGCTATTGCCGAACTTTAACGATTAGAATCTTACTACGTTTTAAACTCTTAACCTCACGGTCCATAATTTCTACGGATTCCTCAACAAAATGAAGGGTTTTGTCAACCTTAATCTCGTCTAGTGGCACATGCAGATTTGCATCCGCCAAACACTTCTTCAAATTTAACACATGAAACATGTCGTGCACGCTACTTAATTCCTCGGGGAATCTTAATCGATAAGCTACAAGGCCAATCCTTTCAAGGATTTCAAATGGTCTTACATACCTCGGTGATAACTTACCTTTCTTTCTTAACTGTATCATGCCCTTCCAAGGTGACACCTTTAGTAACACTCGATCCCCAACCTTAAACTCTAGTAGCTTGCACCTATTATCAGTGTAGCTCTTTTGACGATCTCTCGCCGCTTTGACCTTTTCCTTTCTCAAGACTACCTTATCAGTCGTCTCTTGCACCAATTCCGGTCCAATCAACCTGCTTTCTTCAATTTCAGCCCACAAAATGGGTGACCTGCATTTCCTTCCATACAGTGCTTCAAACGAAGCACATTGAATACTCGAATGGTAACAATTTTTATAAAAAAATTCATCTAACGGTAGATGAACATCCCAACTGCCATCAAATTCTATCACATATGCTCTTAACATATCATCGTAATATACTAATTGTTACGCCCAACTTGTCCACTCATCTGAGATGTAGCCGTAACATCATATCCAATCGCGTCCCTAAAGCTTTTTGTAATGTTTGCTAGAAACGATGTAAACCGTCCATCTCGATCTGAAATAATCGACACATGCACTCCATGCCGTGCGACGATCTCATCAATGTACAACCTTGCCAACTTCTCCATACTATAATCCTCACGCGTCACTAGAAAATAAGCTAACTTGGTCAGTCTGTCGACTATTACCCATATTGTATCATGCCCACTCTTTGACCTAGGTAACTTTGTAATAAAATCCATAGTGATATTATCCCATTTCCACTCGGGTATCTCTGGTTGTTGCAATAACCCTGAAGGCCTTTGATGCTCAGCCTTCACTTTCGAACAAGTTAAACATTTGCTAACATATGTAGCGATATCCCTTTTCATACCCGGCCACCAATACATATCCCGAAGATCATGGTACATCTTATCCGCTCCCGGATGCACAGAGTACCTAGTCTTATGAGCTTCGTCCATGATTATGGTTCTCACACCTCCCACTAACGGAACCCATATGCGATCCATAAAGTACAAGCTCTCATCTTCTTTCCTTTCCATTTGCTGGTCTAATCTGTGTAATCTTTTTGCTGGCGCATTCTCTTCCTTGAACGCCTCACTATGAGCTGCTAGAATCATTCCTTTAACTTTGGACTGAATGGATATAGCCATTGCTCGTACACGTCTAGGTTTCACTCTCTATTTCCTACTTAAGGCATCAGCTACTACGTTCGCCTTACCTGAATGGTAGCGAATCTCACACTCATAGTCGCTGAATAACTCAATCCACCTCCTTTGACGCATATTCAACTCCTTCTGATTGAATATGTGTTGGAGACTCTTATGATTCGTATAGATGACACTCTTCGTTCCGTACAAGTAATGCCTCCAAGTCTTAAAAGCAAACACTACTGCTCCCAACTCTAGGTCGTGTGTTGTATAATTCATCTCATAGATCTTTAATTGTCGTGATGCATAGGCAATTACCTTGCCTCTCTGCATGAGTACACAACCTAATCCTTGATTTGACGCGTCACAGTAGACTAGAAAATCTTCAATTCCATCAGGCAACGACAGTATCGGAGCACTATACAAATTATCTTTCAATGTCTGGAAAGCCTCTTCCTGTTCCACGCCCCACTCATACTTCTTGTTTTTTTGAGTCAACGATGTAAGGGGTTTAGCAAATAAATATTTCTTAGAAAGTTCACGATAAAACGGTCGGTTAGAAACCAGCTAACCCAAAAATGGATCCGATATTTTGGATGCGTGTACGAGCTTTCCAGTCTTTACTGCTTGGGGGGGGGGGGGGGACGGCAAATCTTACTTGGGTCCACGTGAATACCGTTATGATTGACCATGTGACTGAGGAAATGTACTTCCTGCAACCAGAACTCGCACTTTGAAAACTTACCATACAACCTCTCCTTCTTCAGCAACACCAACACCAACTTTAAATGAACCTCATGATCCTCCTTAGTCTTTGAGTAGATTAAGATATCATCAATGAATATGATGACAAACTTATCTAAATACGGTTTGCAAACCCGGTTCATTAAGTCTATGAAAACCACTGGTGCATTGGTTAACCCAAAAGGCATAACTGTAAACTCAAAGTGTCCGTATCTTGTTCAGAACGCAGTCTTTGGGATATCCTCCACATGCACTCTAAGCTGATGATAACCCGACTGAAGATCTATCTTAGAGAAATAACGCGCTCCTTACAACTGATCGAATAAGTCATCGATCCTGGGGAGAGGGTAACGGTTCTTGACGGTCAACTTGTTCAATTCCCGATAGTCTATGCACATACACAATGAACCGTCTTTCTTCTTAACGAACATACTGTTCTCCTCCACGTAGAATGACTTGTCCGAATAAAACTATTTTATCTTGCAATCTATGAAGTTTTTCAGACAACTCTTGTAATTTCCGTGAGGTGCTAGTCGATATGGAAACTTCAAAACCGTCGTCGCTTTAGGGAATTAAGCTATGTGGAGCTCACTTGTTGTTGCGTAGTAATCCCGACAAGTCTCCGAAAATACATCAATAGAATCTCGAACGAAGTGGAAATATCACTCAGACATGGTTCATCTGCCTTCGTGCTCATTAGTGTTTTCGTGCCTCCTAAAGTACGTTCCCTTTGAACTCGAAGTATCTCACCACCTTCCATCTGTATCCTAACCACCTTCTCATGACACACTATCTTAGCTTTATTCTTAGACAACCAATCCATCCCTACAATCACATCAAAACTTCCATGACCCAACGATATCAAATCTATAGTGAATAAGGAATTTCCTAGTTCTAATTTGCAGTCACGAATAAATCCCTATTCATACTTCTCTTTCTTACCATTAGCTACTTCTATTACATATCCAGGGCTTACAATACTAGGTTTCACATTTAGTAAGGGCGCAAATTTAGTGGAAATAAAACTAAAATCAGCTCCAGAATCAAATAGTACAGTAGCAAAGTGATTGTTTAAAGAGAAAGTACCCGTCACAACGTTAGGATCCTGAAGGGCATCGACTGCATTCACACTGAAAGCCCTTCCTCTAGCTTGATTCCCTTTGTTCTGGGTATTTCGGTTGCCCTCCAAAGCTAGACGGTTTCCTGCTTGACCAGGTGCTCGGTTCAACTTAGGACAAGTATTGCGAAGATGTTCGGAGCTCCCACATTCATAACAAACCCTTTGATTATTTCCCATCCTAACAGCACTAACTGGCGCCACCTGCTTAACCGGCGCCCGACAATCTCTGGCAAAGTGGCTTGGTTTCTGACAGTTGAAACACAACCTACAAGGTCCACTTTCTGGATGATAAGTAAAACACTTAGCACACTTAGGATATGCGCCCACATTCACATTTCTAGGAGGAGCTGTCGCCACAAATCCTTTTCCCACTTTTGCCTTCTTATTATCTTTCCATGAACCTCCTTGTTTACTTGTTTCTTGCACTTTATTTCTTTTCTCACTACTCCTTGTCAAAGTACCACAACGGACTGCCTCATCAGTAAGTATCCTAGACTTAAGAATAGTACTTTGTATTATGGTTGGTGGAGTTGCTCAGAGCATTCCATGAATTTGTGGTGCCAATTTGCTTATATACCTTCTGATGCGCTTCGACTCAGGAGTTACCAAGTGTAGGACCAGTTTGGCCAACTCATGGAACTGATCAGTATACCCCGCATGATTAGCCCCAACCATAGTATGATTCCATAACTCACTCTCCAACTTCTCCATTTTGTTACTTGGATAAAAATCTTCCACAAGCAATGCCTTGAACTCAACCCATGTCATTCCCATAGTAGCTTCACGACCCCTTACCTGAACTTGGGTGTTCCACTAAGTCAAGGCCTTATTTATGAACGAACTAGCAACATACTTCACCTTTTGATTCTCTGCACATCTACTATTTTCTATCACTAACTCCATTTTCTCAATCCACCTAGTAAGTGCTACTGCACCACCTTTCCCATCATAGTCTTGGGTATTACAAGCCAAGAATGCCTTGTAAGAACATCCATTATTTCCACCATTCCCATTCCCACCATTAGCATTTGCATTATTCACATTATCAGTTACTTGTGTGTCAATTTGAGGAATGGTGTTTTGTAATTATTGCGCGATGATAGCAGCGATGTCGGGGTTCTCGTCGTTGCTAGGGCCGCTTTGTCGGGTTGGAGCCATTTCTATATAAGATAAAATTTATATTCATTAGATGATATAATAAGGATTTTCAATCCCATAATCTTATCATACTCTACACATTACCATATACATACAAGTATAACCAACATAACAACGTGTCAACCTCAATCCATGTTAATCAAAGCTTTCAAGTCCACTTGTGTCCGTGGCCGCACTGTATAATTATGTTGGCCACCATAATTATAGATGCCCCCTTTCACGAGTGTACTCCCTCCTATGACGACATTTCTTAAGGTTAACACACCACATAACACATAATTCAAATCATTCAACTTATCATACGCGGAAGTAATCCAACAAATACTTAAGTCATAATATTAAAATACTTAAAAATCCAAAAGTCGAAAGTAAACATTCCTAAACATGGCTCCAACCATAGAAAAACAAACTAAATTTTTCAAAACATGAAACGAGATGGGTAGTCGGGTAACATATAGGCAGGAATAGCTAAGATGAATCTAGTTTGGGTGGAACGTCACCCTCACAAGTATCTTCCATCTCCTTACACTTGGGTTCACTCCTTGCTGTGGACTCGAAATCTGATTCTGCTTCATTGTCGAATGCTGCATAACCTGGAGACTCGGAGTTTGACCCCATTTCTGACGCCTCCTTCGATCCCTTCTTTTCCGACTCTTCCTCCTCTTCTTCTTCCTCTTCTTCATCCTCTTCTTCCTCTTCTTCTTCTTCTTCTTCTTTCCTTAGATGATGTGTATCCTGGAAATTCAGAGATTGTGCCATTCTTTTGAAATCATTCTTATTTCATTTTTCATGATCCATTTTGTAACACCCCCATTTTAGACATATAGCAGCGGAAGCTAATCTGGGGTATTACTTCATGAATCACAGACACAATCATAGAAAACGACTCAAAAGAGACGTTTTTAAAAGATACGTTATCATTCATTTAAAATCAGAGTTTTACAAAGGCAGGTCCTAAAATCTAGAAACATAAAATGTGAATGATAACAAGTTTTAGCCATCTTCAAGTCCATGCCACTCCATGCCATAAGTTGCTCAATTACCTGGGATAAACATGCATAAAAAGGGTCAACACAAAGGTTGAGTGAAATTCATAGGTTTGAAATGTAATAGTTGAATACAAGTTATCATAATGGAAATATTCGCATTGCAGGGACAATTATCATGGAAATATTATTATTGCATTGAGTATAATTTATTTATAGAAAAACAGTATTATTGTCCTTAGTTCATGAATCACGTATATAAACTTAATAGAACTGGAAGCCTCTACCCGAGACATACTAGGAGTCACTATTAAAAGAGATACTAGGAGCTATTAGCCAAAGAGATATTATCTAAAGAGATATTAGGAGATACTACCCAAAGAGATATTGGGAGATATTACCCAAAGAGATATTAGGAGTCACTACCCGAATATATACTAGGAGTTACTATCCATAAAGATACTTCCATGTACTAGGCAATAATATATTAGAATAGCATAATTGTATTAGAAAACACATGCTTCATGATTTATAACAAGTTCTCCCTTTACGGTTTTGAAAACATTATAGTCATGTAAGGATTTAGAAATCGCAATAACTCATTATTATCGCATGTATCCCCCTCGCGAGTTTATAAAAACATTCAAAGATTGAAAAGGCGAGCTATAAACTCACACAACAGTAAAGGGAAATGTTATTGGATAGCAAAGGTATATGAAATGAAAGTAACGGCTTTGTCACACGCAACCTGGGGTAATATGTCAAGTCTTAGTTTGATTGTTTCAAAACTTTATAAAGTATAATGTATATCTTTGATTCATTAGTTTATGGAGTATTGTATCACCGTTCAGGCCATCATAATTCAGAGGTCATTCAGTAAACGTTTGAGGAGCTAGGGCACTTTAAATTGTAAACCCAACAACTCAGTCAGAACGTAATACCAAGATGAAACCCCTTAATATGAAGCTCCCTAGTATTGTGGTATGATATAGATTCGGGATAGGATTTTTAAAAGCACATCGATGATGAATTATATAATAGTTATAACATAATCGGTTTTAAGCGTTTTGCTCAATAACTGGAAATGATAAGCACGTCAAGCGTATTAAAGTATGTATTATAAGTTTAGAACGACATTTTTACACTTTTTCAAAATGTTACATTTTTTAGACTCCTTAATAATGAAAAATGGCAAAATATAAACCTTGGAGTTCGACTTTTACAGTTTGGTCCTTCTAGTTTAAAAGATGTACAAAGTAAACCTTGTACTTTGGAAAGTGACATAATAGACCCCTATAGTTATAACTTTAATAAAATGACATTTTCAGTCCCTTTAGTTATAAGTTTCAGAAAGTTACGATATATACCATTTTGCATGAAAAATGTATCATTTTTAGTTCAAAATCCATAATAATGATATTTTAATATGAAAAGTAATTTGCAGGTTAAGCTGTATTAAATATAATCTAAAATATGAAGATTTAACGTAACAAAAGTTTAAAATAACAATTCAGTTACAGCTAGAATCAAAAGGGTCAAATTAGTTTTCTAAAACGAAACGGCGTAAGTTTTTTTAATTCAAATCTTATCAAGACTAAATAAAGATGGTTTATATTATCATTAATAAGCTTATTAGAATAGATTTTAACAACATTATACAAGTTTAGCTTATTGATTACATAAAAACATGAAATTAGGGTTTCGTGGGTTCGTTTTGGATCAAAACCTTATAACGAGTTGATTTTGAGTTCAAAGATTTTAACAAGTGTATATTTATGATTCTCGGTATATTATGAACATATAAGAGTATGAAACAGAAGGTGAAGCTTATAGAACCAGGAAATTGAGCTATGGATTTGAACATGGGTCGAAATGGGTGTTTAGTACTCGTACACCCTAGAATAACAACACCAGGGCTTCACGACTTTGTTTTTATTGGTTTCTTGCTTTCTATTTTGAGCTTAGGGACTTCTTTGGATCTCTATGCTGCTAAGGAAGTGATTAGAATTCCATTGTTGGCAAAGATGAGATGTGGGGGAAGAAATGAAAGGTAAATTCTTTGGATTAGCTAATTAACAGGGAGAAAACCCTTGTTGGCCAAGTTTTCTTGATAGATAAGGCTTATGAGCTGTAGATGGTGACTAAGGGATGCTATGTGATGAGTATGGTGAGCTAGAATAGTAGCTAGGAAGTGTTGGAAGGTTTTTAGGGGTGTTTGGGTGTCACGGCTTGAAAAGGGACAACATGGAGGTGATTTATTTTGCTTGGTGGCCAAGGGTTGTGATAAAGAGTGCTTTGTACTATCTTGGAGATGTCATTGGTGTGGTCCATCGAGGTGCTTGGTTGGTTGCTTGTGTTAAAAATGGGTAACAAATGGTCATTAAGGTGTATCGGGTTGATAGGTGCTCGTATTAGGGTTTTTAGGGTTTAATTTCAAGTTAGGGTTAGGGTTTAGGATATATTAAGGTTTAGGATTAGTGTTAGGATTATGGTTTAGTGTTTAGGATTAGTGTTTAGGGCTTGGGATTAAGTTTTAGGGCTTAATTTTAAGGTTAAAGTGAAATTAGGGTTTAGGGTTTTGTTTTAGGGTTTAGGGTTTTTAAAATGTGTATGAGAGCTTAGGAGTAGAGTAATTAGGGTTTACATGTTGTATATTGAGTGTAGTAGCTTGTACAAAAGTGGTGGTAAAGAAACTAGAATGAAAACGGTGGTAAAACGGCTATTTTGGGAGTTATGCTTAATGACTTGTACATTGTGCTTTTAAGGACTTGTACATTGATTTGGAGGGAGTTTATATTTCAAATGAGATGTTATATTACTTGTACATATGCTTTGATTGCTTGTACATTGATTTTTATATGTATACATTACATATAGTTAGGGTTTAAAGGTAAACGTTTAACGTTTAAAGCCTGTTTTGATATAACGTTGTAAATGGTACATTATATGAGTAATGTACTTTGTAGAAATGATATTAAGATATTGACTTGACATATTAGGATGTTTATATGATATAAACATAGATATAGATGGCATAAGTAGGTTGTGTGAGCTTGTTAACTTTAGAATGTAAACTATGATACGTAATGGAATAGAATGAAACAAAAATTTTA
Source organism: Tanacetum coccineum (assembly GCA_026074375.1). Taxonomy (NCBI): domain Eukaryota; kingdom Viridiplantae; phylum Streptophyta; class Magnoliopsida; order Asterales; family Asteraceae; genus Tanacetum; species Tanacetum coccineum. The sequence goes on from BQNB010005943.1 coordinate 32,504, forward strand.
TTACCGTGAAAAAGTAGTACTTAACATAGTAAGTAGATATTACATTGATGAAATACTAGAAAATTACGGGTTGTTATAGTCCCCCAACCTTACAGAAATCTCGTCCCGAGATTTAGTTGAGTGATAGAGTGATATTTGGAAATTGAAGTCCTTAGTTTTTGCAGTCTCTCTTCAGATGACCTACTTCGTTGCAAGTCTGACATTTGACAGTGCAAACTCCTGTGTGATGCAGGGTGCATCTTGTACACAAAGGAAGGTTTCCATGGTATCTTTTGGCAGGATAAGTCCTAACAGTTTCTTGTCTTCTATTCTGCTGTTGGTGGTTGTTATGGTTATTTTGGTAGTTATTGTTGTTGCGATTGTTGGAGTGGTTATTGTTGTTGCGATTATTGGGGTAGTTGTTGAGATTATGATTATTGTTGAGATCACGATTATTGGAATAGTTGTTGTTGTCAGTGGTGTTCCTTCTATCATCAAACTTTTGTTTGTGATCAGTGGTTTCTTGCACAGAATCGCGCTTTAGTATTTGGTCCATTAGTCTGTGAGCTATGTTGGTGGCTTCTTCCAGAGTCTGAGGCTTTGAAGCAGTAACGTTTCCTTCAATGCTTTGGGGCAGTCCCCCGATGAAAGCTTCCATGAGTTTCTCAGTGTTTGGCACCATGTTTGGACATAAGACTGCTAATTCTTGGAATCTTCTAACGTAAGTCTTGAGATCATTTTCTTTTACAGTCAGACCGTAAAATTCGTCTTCCATTTTCTTGATTTCGGTTCGTGGGCAATACTTATTGGTCAAGAGCCTTTTCAATTCAGTCCAGGTGATCCTATTGGCTTGTTCTATTCCAATAGGTTGGGCGTATGCATTCCACCAGGACAAGGCATCATCGGTCAGGGTACCAGTAGCAAATGTCACTCTGTCTTCCTTGGCACACTTACTACGAGAAAATACCGATTCAGTACGTTCAAACCAGCGGATAAGGCCAACAGCTCCTTCCGTACCATTGAAGTAGAAAGTTGATAGTTTATAATTACTTTATAGTTTCCCTTTTTGCCAACAGGAGGTTCTCTTGGTCCAGTATTCCTATTGGGATTGTCGGCATTTGCCATGGCAGCAGCTTGTGCTTCCAGGGCTGCAGTAATACCATCAGCAATCAGTTGCCTGATGGCATCCTGAGTCATGGCTGGTGTTGCAGATGTTGATGACCTTTTGGGAGGCATTCTATATACAAGACAACACAGAATGAGAATCCATAAAAGGATATAGTTGTATCAAAGATTAAGGTATAAGAATAGAAAGACTTGTGATCATTCTTTGATATAACGGGAAATTTTGGAAATTAAGACGTTGAGAGATAGACACGGGAATAATGGAATGAGTGATTTAGTGTTTCTAGATACAAAGGTTTTGAGAAAATCGGATGGTAAGAGAATTATAGTAATCCTGGATCATGATATAAGATAGACAGTCTCGACATACACAATCGGTATTATGAAATAATGAGGTATAACGGAATCACCACTGTATTAGATCATAAATAACTTGTCTATGTAATTTACAAAATTTGACAAGCGTCATTATTTATACCATACATCCAGTGGTTAGATTCTAGAAAACTGTAAACGACACAGATCTAATATGGTGGTTTTTCCTTGAGTTCTTGGATCTTGTTCAGAAGACTCTTGATGACGAACCTTGATATCCTGGGACCTGAGGGTTATGGGCCCACTATGCTTCTGCTGCGCTACTCTGATTACACTCTAATTTATTTGGTTTTTGGGGAAACTAGTTTATAAAATTTAAGGATTTATTAAAGGGATAGTCGGGTGGTGATGTAGTTGACCTAACCGGTGATGAAGATCTTATTGATGAAGATGGAGATACTGGAATGGGTGATTCAACAGGAGTCTCAGTGTCTTTAGGTGGTGAAATTTCCTCAGGAGGAAAGAAATCTCGGGAATCAAACATCGGTGGAGGTAAAATAGCTGGTAGAGCAATAATAACTTGGGGTGATGGAATGGCATCATATGCTTGTATGACCTTCATATACGGATCATCGTGAAAAGGTGAGATAGATAGTGAGGATAAAAGATCTTTAGTTAAATCATCTGAAGAGTCAGGAGAGATGTTTTCTGGTGTGACTAGGGAATAGCCTGATGGAGTCGGGATATAGTTAGGAGCATTTGTAGAAGAAAAAACATCCTCCACATCGTAATCAGAAAGGATAGAAGGGTGGGTGTAAGAAGACATGACTGTAACAACCCAATAATGAATAACATAAGTTATTTATATAATAGTATAGTAGTTATGTATTTTTACATACTATTCGGAAAAAGTAGTGGCATCTTCACAATTCACGGAATGTAGTGGCACGGAGGACATTGATGGCAAAAGAAAAGTAGTTATAGTTAAGGTTTTACCCTTGTTCTCTATAACCGTGAGCTCTGATACCAATCTGTAACACCCCCATTTTGGACATATAGCAGCGGAAGCTAATCTAGGGTATTACTTCATGAATCACAGACACAATCATAGAAAACGACTCAAAAGAGACATTTTTAAAAGATACGTTATCATTCATTTAAAATCAGAGTTGTTACAATCAGGTCCCTAAAATCTAGAAACAAAATGGTGAATGATAACAAGTTTTTGCCATCTTCAAGTCCATGCCACTCCATGCCATTAGTTGCTCAATTACCTGGGATAAACATGCATAAAAAGGTCAACATAAGAGGTTGAGTGAAATTCAAGGTATGAAATGTAATAGTGTAATACAATGGTTATCATAATGTAAATATTCTCATTGCCAGGGACAATATCAAGGAAATATTATTATTGCATTGAGTACAATTTATTTATAGAAAAACAGTATTATTGTCCTTAGTTTATGAATCACGTATATAAACTTAATAGAACTGGAAGCCTCTACCCGAGACATACTAGGAGTCACTATTAAAAGAGATACTAGGAGCTATTATCCAAAGAGATATTGGGAGATATTACCCAAAGAGATATTAGGAGATACTACCCAAAGAGATATTGGGAGATATTACCCAAAGAGATATTGGGAGTCATTACCCGAAGACATACTAGGAGTTACTATCCTAAGAGATACTTCCATGTACTTAGGCAATAATATATTAGAATAACATATGGTTTAGAAAACACTTGCATTCATGATTTATAGCATGTATCTCCCTTACGGGTTTTTGAAAACAGTTATAGTCATGTAATGTTTAGAAATCCAATAAGTTATTTTATAGCATGTATCCCCCTCGCGGGTTTATAAAACATTCAAAAGATTGAAAATGCGAGGCTATGGAAAAATCTCACCATAACAGTATAGAAATTTGGATTGATGAACAAAAGTTATATGAAAATTAAAGTAACGGATTTGTCACACACAACCTAGGGTAATATGTCAAGTCTTAGTTTGATTGTTTCAAAACTTTATAAAGTATAATGTATATCTTTGATTCATTAGTTTATGGAGTATTGTATCACCGTTCGGGCCATCATAATTCAGAGGTCATTCAGTAAACGTTTGAGGAGCTAGGGCACTTTAAATCGTAAACCCAACAACTCAGTCAGAACGTAATACCAAGATGAAACCCCTTAATATGAAGCTCCCTAGTATTGTGGTACGATATAGATTCGGGATAGGATTTTTAAAAGCACATCGATGATGAATTATATAATAGTTATAACATAATCGGTTTTTAAGCGTTTTGTTCAATAACTGGAAATGATAAGCACGTCAAGCGTTAATTAAAGTTATGTCTTATAAGGTTTTGAACACATTTTTATACTTTTTCAAAATGTTACATTTTAGACCCTTAAGAATGAAAAATGGCAAAATATATCCTTGGAGTTTTCACTTTTACAAGTTTGGTCCTTCTAGTTTAAAAGATGTACAAAGTAAACCTTGTACTTTGGAAAGTGACATAATAGACCCCTATAGTTATAACTTTAATAAAATGACATTCAGTCCCTTAGTTATAATGTTTCAGAAAGTTACGATATAAACCCTTTGCATGAAAAATGTATCGTTTTTAGTTCTAAATCAATAATAATGATATTTTTCAATATGAAAAGTAATTTGCAGTTTATAGCTTATTAACATAAGCTAAAATATGAAGATTTAACGTAACAAAAGTTTAAAATAACAATTCGTTAAGCTAAAAATCAAAAGGGGTCAAATTAGGGCTTTAAAACAAAAACGCGTAGGTTTTTAATTCAAATCTTATCAAGACTTAATAAAGTGGATATTAGAATAGATTTTAAAAACATTCTACAAGTTTAGCTTATAGATTACATAAAAACATGAGATTAGGGTTTCGTCGTTTTGGATCAAAACCTTATAACGAGTTGATTTTGAATTTAAAGCTTTTAACAAGTGTATATTTATGATGCATATGACATTTAAAGAGTAATTGAACAGAATGTGAGCTTATAGAACCTGAATTGAGCTTATGGATTCGAAAATGGGTCGAAATGGGTGATTTAGTACTCGTACGCCTAGAATAACAACTCCGGGGCTTCAAGACTTTGTTTTTATTGGTTCTTGACTTCTATTCTGAGGTTAGGGACTTCTTTTGATCTTCTATTGCTGCTATGGAAGTGTTAGAATTCCATTTGTGGGTAAGAGATGAGATGTGGGGGATGAAATGAAAGGTATGCTTGGTTCGGCTATTTATAGGGGAGAAAACCCTTGTTGGCTAAGTTTTCTTGATAGATAAGGCTTATGAGCTATAGATGGTGACTAAGGGATGCTATGTGATGAGTATGGTGAGCTAGAATAGTAGCTAGGAAGTGTTGGAAGGTTTTTAGGGGTGTTTGGGTGTCACAGCTAGAAAAGGGACAACAAGGAGGCTAGTAATGTCTGCTTGGTGGCCAATGTTATTGAATAAAGGAGCTTGTAAAGCGCTTGGTGATGTCCAAGGTGTGGTCATCGAGGTCTTGGTATTGGTTTGCTTGTGTTAAAAATGGGTAAAAATGGTCATAAAGGTGTATCGGGTTGGATTAGGGCTCGTTTAGGGTTTTTAGGTTTTAATTTCGAGTTAGGGCTAGGGTTTAGGATAGATTAAGGTTTAGGATTAGTGTTAGGATTATGGTTTAGTGTTTAGGATTAGTGTTTAGGGCTTGGGATTAAGTTTTAGGGCTTAATTTTAAGGTTAAAGTGAAATTAGGGTTTAGGGTTTTGTTTTAGGGTTTTTAAAATGTGTATGAGAGCTTAGGAGTAGAGTAATTAGGGTTTACATGTTGTATATTGAGTGTAGTAGCTTGTACAAAAGTGGTGGTAAAGAAACTAGAATGAAAACGGTGGTAAAACGGCTATTTTGGGAGTTATGCTTAATGACTTGTACATTATGCTTTTAAGGACTTGTACATTGATTTAGAGGGAGTTTATATTTCAAATGAGATGTTATATTACTTGTACATATGCTTTGATTGCTTGTACATTGATTTTTATATGTATACATTACATATAGTTAGGGTTTAAAGGTAAACGTTTAACGTTTAAAGCCTGTTTTGATATAACGTTGTAAATGGTACATTATATGAGTAATGTACTTTGTAGAAATGATATTAAGATATTGACTTGACATATTAGGATGTTTATATGATATAAACATAGATATAGATGGCATAAGTAGGTTGTGTGAGCTTGTTAACTTTAGAATGTAAACTATGATACGTAATGGAATAGAATGAAACGAAAATTTTATTACCGTGAAAAAGTAGTACTTAACATAGTAAGTAGATATTACATTGATGAAATACTGGAAAATTATGGGTTGTTATATATTTTCCTTCCAATTTTCTCATAATTAACTTTTCCTCAACTCGGCACGGATACAATTCAATGGGTATTCGGCATTTGCGGTTCGCCCTGTTTTATTCTAAGCCCCGTCTCTGGGTCCTTATAGCGCTTAAGTCCAGTTGGGAAAGTGAATCCCCAACGAAATTTCTTACAGGTAGGAGGAGACATGACTAAAATAATAAGGTATTAGTATATATTATATTAGATAATAGTAGACAAAAATAGAATAATTAAAGCTTTCGGATAAGCGAGAAAATATAATACTTACGTAATTAAACACTTAAACCTTATAATGCAGCTATATGAAGGACTCTTAGGTTATAGTCTAGGTTCAACCACCTACTTCTCTATAACAAAAGGCTCCGCGGTAACACGAGGCATAATGTCATGGGTATCATCACAACATAATGGTGTCAACAATAGAGAGAACTAAAATGCATTAAACAAAACGAAAATGGACACACAGTGTCATGACAATACCAAACACAAGAAAAAGAGGTCTTGTATTGAGGTAAAAGAGTCATTCCAATACAAAGACATAAACAAAATATTCCAAACCTAAAACGTTCAAAGTATCAATCCAAATAAGGTGCGAAAAGAAAACTAGGAGATAAACTCCGCATGCAAGCTTACGGTCTCACTAGCCAAGCTTCCTAACTTCACTTTCCTCAAGATGCTCACCTGAAAATGATGCTTAAAACGTCAACAATAATGTTGATGAGAGTCATAGGTTTTTACCACGCAATAATACACGCTTTCACAAAGAATTAATCAAAAAAACAATGTAGGACAATAATAAACTATCATGAACCTATGCTAGCATGCAACATAATCCAATCAACATATTTCACATACATAAATTCACATTCGGGCTTAGAATAGCTGGCACTATAAGCAACCAAGCTCACCCAGAATGTACCATACAAACATATTCACACACTGGGTAGGCATACCTATCCGATCCATAACCAAAACTGAGTAGGCGTACTCATCCGATCCTATATCAACATCACAAATAACACCGAGTAGGCGTACTCATCCGATCCTATTCATTATCAACATGTATCACTTAGTCATGTAATGTCCATACACATTTAAAACACATAATCACAGCAATGAAACATTTCAAAACATTTGCATCATTTCCATCCCAATATAAAAACATCATTCCATCCTAATATAAAAACAAAAAATGGGACTAATAAAACATACCTGATCACAACTTGTAGAAACCAAGATCTGGACTCAACTCAGGGTATAATAACAAAGATCAAAAACACAACGGAATCAAAAATAAACAAGATCAAAGTTACTAATAAGGTTTTCTTTTTTGAACATAATAAAGAAACTACTATTACTACTACAACAACACACAGCTCTATGATCGCTTTATTTTAGACTTTCATTAGAGAAGTCCTTGCTATGAAGGATGGATTATAACCTAGAACGCCCTATCCTCTTTTATATATAGAGGATGGTTACAAACCCTAAGCTTACTAACAAAGCAAACTATTACAAATTTGGTCCTTCCATTGTTTCTTCTTCTTATCTTCATTTCGTCTAATAGGTTTGTAAATCTTCAAATCTGTAATTCCCAACAATCTTCCCCTCATTTGTATATTACAAAAAACAACCTGCATGAAAGAAACATGCTAAAGACATGTCATCACAATAATAAGCTCACATCGGAAAATCTTCTTATCTTCCCCTTATTTTGTAATCAACTAATATGGGTCTTGTGCAACTCGTAAACGGCTCCCCTCAAGTGATACAAGTAAATGGTAAGTAAATAAAACAATAAGCTACCCCTTAAAGAAGTATACTAACCATCCTGACTTGAATCATAAACCCATAGCATAGATCATCTCTGCCTAGTGCGAAAAAGTATGCCTAATTATAATATCATGTAAACAAAATGTCTTTGGCTAATTCTTGTAGTCAATATAGCATGGCAATTACATGCAAATGGCCGAGTAGTCTCGAGCGAGCACAGACAGATCAACCAAAACCACACAATGCTTCTGAATCATATCGAAATTTGTGATGATCATACATGAACTGTAGTAACATATCCCCACCCCAAAATATTTGTAAAGAGCGCGTAACTGTTCAAACAAGAATCATCTCATGGCCTGAATCTCCTAAAATGAACTATACACATCATCATTGTTCAAGATCCAAGGGCGTCTGAGGACCTATAATACTAGCAGCAATAACAAACAGTATCGAACAAGGCAAGCAGAAGAAACCATAAGCAGACCAGTAGGAACTCACAAAAGCCACCGATCGCAGTGAACCATGACCTAACCAGCAGGAACCTGACCAAACAATCAGCAGGAACATGATGAAACCAGCAAGAACCAAGTGACCAGTAGGAATTACCGAGTGTGATCAGAACAAATGAATATGCTTACATGTACTCAGATTCAGCCCAGCAAGAAATATGGGAAGAATATAATTCCTATAAATCTGGTACATTCCACAAATCACTCCATAAAGTCAGGAAGTAATTTTGGGAAAATATACAATCCCTAACAATCAGGGATTTATATTAAAACATATCCTTTCCCAAACCACGACTTATCATCATAACTGCTTCCAAATCTGTGAATTCATAACCAATCTGCCAATAATCACGTAGGCCCACATACATACCATATGACAAGCAGATCCAACCATATACCACATACAAACGCAGCACGCCATCATTCACACCTACACACACATCCTTTAACAACCTGTTGCGACTTTTCTTTTAAACCTGTTGTTTTCTTTGTAACTACGACCACCTGCTGCTGTTATCACACGTACACCAGCAGACCCATAAAGTAGATAAACTAAAACAGCAGAAATAAACATATAACTCGTACAGATACCTTTCTAGTATCCAGACGACGCCTTAAAAGTGTCACAAAATCGTCGCAAAATCTGTCATAAAACAGCATCTCCCTTAACCTCCTATATCTTTACAACACAAGATTTGTCACTGTCTGTCGCTAATCAGCTCACAAGATAGTTGTTGAGCAAAAACTTCATAGATCTGTCCCATATCCTCAGCCAACAACTTTTTTTTCTTTTTCTGTAGCAAAGTTGTCGCTAATTCAAGATCCTCCCTGCTGTTTCTTGATGTTGCTGTCACCGACAAACACCTGCGCTTCCATCATGTATCAACCGATCAGGCTTGCCATACATTAACGAATTGGGTCGGGGAGAAACCTGCCGCCTTTAATAATAGAAACACAAAAAAATAAATTATACAGGAAAACTTATTAAACCTTAGATCGAGAGCCACGAGGCTCTGATACCACATGTAGAAACCAAGATCTGGACTCAACTAGGGTATAATAACAATGATCAAAACACAGCGGAATAATAATTAAGAATAAGATCAAAGTTACTAATAAGGTTTTCTTTATTGAACATAATAAAGAAACTACTATTACTACTACACTACACACGCTCTATGCGTTTTTTAGACTCTCATTGGAGAAGTCTTTGCTAAGATTGATGGATTGTAACCTGACGCCTATCCTCTTTATAAAGTAGGAAGATGGTACAAAACCCTAGTTACTAACAAAGCAAACTATACATATTAGAGTCCCTTCATTGATACTCCTTTCTTCATTTCGTCTAATAGGTTTTGTAATCTTCAAATCTGTAATTCCCAACACAACTACTTCATAAATTCCTCGAAATCAACTAAACACAAATAAAATACGTGTTACACGCGATTAGGCTAAACGCTCAAGTCGATGTAACAATCAATTGATGGACTACTATGACTATTTTATGATTATAAACACTTTACCACACTTCTCATACCGTACTTATACCCTAATACCCTTAATCCATTTATTTGAGTTTTCTAGCTTTTCGGCAGCATTTTGTATTCACTTTATGACTACAAATAAAATACTAAATCATCAAATTGCCTTTCCCTACTGCATTCCCTACTTTCCCAATTGGTTATGACCTACTGTGATTGTTTAAAAAAATAATATTGAGTCTAACTATTTTATAAAAATTTAACATCACAAAGTACTCAAATTCGGGTATGAACGCACATCAAAAAGTTTGATTTTTCTAAAAATACTTAGACAACTTTTTAAGAGTCGTGCTTTGAGCTGGAGTCAATAGACACATAAAATATGACCTCTGATTTTTGGCTAGTTAAGATTCAACTTCTAAGTAGGTTTTTACACTCCCCAAAATCAGACCCAAATCTGACCCGAATTTACTGTTTCGACAATTTTTCTTGCAAAAATCATTTGACTAACTTTCCGACCTCAAAAACTTTCGAGGCTGGACTTTTTAAAAACTAGACTCTCTGAACTATAATTTTAGACATAAGATTCAATTAACAAAAACTCGTTTTTATAATTCAATGAATCAGTCCGATTAACCTGAGGCTAAAATTCTGCCAAACCCTAATTTCAATTCTAGCGCTTGCTAGACCTAACTGATTACATCAATACACTTCTAATCTATCCACAAACGATCCTACATGATTTAATATCATTAAATTACAGAAAGTTATAAACCGTAAATATCCATCAACCAATGTTACTAATATAAGAAGAATTAAACAAGAACGGATTTGAAGATCATACCTAAAACCTTTAACCGATTTACACATGAAATCAACACAGGAAGTAACATAATTCTTGATCAAAAAAAAATATATTTTTTCCTTCTTGGGAGGTTCGGCCGATCAATAGAAACAAGGGGGGAGAGGACTAGATTTTGTATTTATAGGCTAAACCTAATTCCTAATACTTATCTAATACTAGTTTATGTTTGACTTGGACTCCTTTTTTTCTTTTTTTCTTTTTAAAACCAGCCCCCTTAAATAATATATATATATATACATATGTTTTATTTTTTTAATTATTATTAAATATATATTTACCCTTATTTTGTTATTTCTATAAAAACCCTTTATTAATTTAGTAAACCTTTTAAACTAAAAACTAGTTATAAACTTACTATTTTAAAATTTCATTCATAAGATTACTTTCCTAATTAGAAAGTCTAATGCTTAACTAATTTAAATACCATACTTAATTCATTTTGTTGATAAAATATAATGCCTAAAATCATTACTAATATTTTTTCACATCTGTACATTTTGATAATCACAAAATATAAAAATGTTCAACGTAAAATTAAACGTAAACAAGTAATTATAGTAAACCTCTCATTTCAACAAATAATCACAGCCAACCCATGAGGGTGTACGCCAGCCTGTGGAACGCAGATGACTGGGCAACCCAGGGTGGCCGTGTGAAGACTGACTGGACCCAGGGACCTTTCACCGCTTCTTACAGAAAATTCAATGCCAATGCCAACAGAGTTGGTCCCAATTCATGGTCAACAAGCTCTGAAAATGAGAACAAGGCATGGAGTACACAAAATATTGATGCAGCAGGACGAAACAGAATTAGATGGGTACAAACCAAGCACATGGTCTACAACTATTGCACCGACAATAAAAGATTTCCGAATGGTCTTCCTGTTGAATGCAAGCGCTCCAGATTCCTCTAAGTCTGCTTGGGAATTTTGTTAATATATTGTGAATTGATCGTAAAAATTATTTATTCTTTGATTCATTGTACTCTACACAAACTAATATCATCAATAAATTATAGACAAGTATATTTTACATTTCGTGTGCTATACAAAACCACCCTATTTATATAAGTCTACATTGATATGATATGATCTTTCTAGGAAGGGTATGGGGATAAATCTTGTGATCAGTTCTCATATAACTTTTATTAAGGCATGAGAATATGAGAGCATCTATATATATTGAGCACCTCATAAACATATACACGCAGAGCCTAACTGAATAATTCAAATATGTGTTTGTAGCGTTTAACAGCCTACAATCCTGGAAACTAGAGCGGAACTTCGAATCTTGAAGACGAACACACAACTTGCAGCTTATATATATTGACAGAAAAGTAAAGAACACACAAGAATGGTTTAACTGAACTTTGTATTAAACCTTGAAAGAATGACGTATGAAAGCCCCTCCCCCCTCACCTACTTTTATAGAGATGAGGGGGAGGGAAAACCGACTCCAACAAGGAGTCTAAGTAGGCTGCGAAACAAAGAATAAAACAAAACCGTGTTTGCTTGGGAGACAAACAATAACCCACGTTCTGTTATTTACTCCTAATTCTATTTGGCTATATAAATACTTAACTTACACTCTAACCCCTAGACAATGAACTAATATGAAGAGTAAAAACATAAGAATTTCCACCTTAGGCTTCATATTAGCCTACACCGACACTCAACAACTCCAAACAGTGTTGTAACTTCCGTCCAGGTACCACCTTCGTCAAGGCATCCGCAGCATTGTGTTTAGTACCCACCTTCAGAACTTTAACCGTCTTTGCTTCCAAGACCTCTCTGATAAAGTGATAACGCGCATTGATGTGTTTAGTCCTCTCATGAAAAACATGATTCCGGGATAAGTGAATCGCGCCCTGATTATCACAATTAACTGCCACAGTGTTAAGTACCACGCCCAACTCTTCCAAGAGTCCCCTTAGCCAAATAGCTTCCTTCACAGCCTCCGTAAGGGCCATATACCCCGCCTCTGTAGTTGAAAGAGCCACCATGTGTTGTAGCGTTGTCTTCAAGCTTACAACACAACCCTGTACTAAAAATGCATAACCAGTAATAGACCTACCTTTATCCGGATCCTTAGCGTAGTCTGAATCAACAAAACCTGTTACGTCTACATGGTTGCCACGATCTGTCCCATACACCAAACCCACGTTTGCAATACCCCGAAAATATTTCAAAATCTACTTCACTGCTTCTTGTGAAGTCTGCTATGACCCCTAAGATAATTATTAAGACTCATCTAGGATATAAACATCAAAGATAAACATTTGCACAGTGGAATAATAATAAGAACAATGATGTTTAACAAGGTTTTTCATTTAACCGATTTCCCTATTACCCCAACTATAACTTGGGGCTACTAACTACTACATAGACATTTATAATATGTCTATTACTAACTAACTACTAACTATGGTGTACACACACACCCTTTACTATTCGACTCTCATCAGTCGACTATGCAATGGATTAATTTTTCTAAATACCTAGACCTTCTTTTATAGCATAAGGAGTCCTAGGCTTACAAGGAAAATAATTAATATATTAATGAGAGAATCAATTAATTATCTCTCATTATTATTCATTCTTATCTTAATTTGACCAAGGATCTTTATTTTCTTCTTACAACCCCCTATTTGTAGAACTTTATAATGATTAATTTTGGTCCTTCTGTTTCCATCTTGTTTCATTCTTTTATTCACTTTGTCTCATCAAATTTCAAGAATCCAACAATCTTCCCCTATTTGATGATGACAAAACAAAACAAAGTCTCGTAGAACTTCATCATAAAGCCAAAGCTTCCCCTGAAGTTTTTTTGGAGAAAAAAAATTTTGTAAAACCATCTCCGTGAATTGAAACAAAATCTTCAATGCTTCCCCTTGACTTAAGATAAGAATTAGAATCCTTGAACATGTCACCACACATAAATAAGTTTCAAAACATATCTCTGTAGTCTTCTTCCCCTTTTTTGTAATCATCCAATAGGGGTCTTCTTGTAGATATGCAACTTGGATCATAACAACTACAAATCATATACCGCAACTAATAATCCAGCCTTTCAATACTCAAATTGCCCACCATTACACACAATAAGAAAAATAATCTGAGTAGTAGAAATTTAAACAAACTAGCAGTATTAATAAAGATCAGTAGTAGTAACGAAACCACTTCATCTCAAAGTGGTGCATGTAGATGGTTAAACATTTAATCAATAAGCTTCCCCTGAAACCCATATGTTTACCATTTCTTGAATCTCGAACTCTGTAGGCTCTATGTAGTGATCACTGATGAAGAAAATAGAGTATAATGAATTTGATGAAGAAGTTGAATCTCCCAAACTTGTGTCTTATGTCTTGCACTATCCACGTGACGTCGAACTTATAAATAAATCTGTGAAATATAAGTAACCCACGCAACCTCTTTCAAAATTCCATTCGTCTAATGAGACACTACTAAGTGATAGCAAATGTAGCATTGAGTACCATTAGAAAAATCACAACACCTTTGCTAGATTTATCAAGTCTTCGTCACCCATCAATTAAAGCACGAACCAGTTATTCTTTAAAGTCAATAGTCCTGCAAAAACTATACTTAAGATATGATAAAAGCACACGCATCTAATGAAAAACTGACTACAACATCAAATAAGGATAATACAATCGTCTTCGTAATCACTATTTTCATAAATCTCCAAAAACGAGCTAAAGCAATAAAATCAATAATAATAAAACTATTTTGAAAAACATTATGTCGAGATCCAAATCCCTCCAAATACCAAACAACGTGTATTACATCTTCTACATCTTTTAAACTTCCAAATGAAATTTTGGTCCTTCTGTTCCATCTGTTTCTTCATTTATTCTCTTTGTCTCAATCAAATCAAGAATCCAACAGAGGGCATCAAGATGATCCTACAAAACAAAATTAGTGTACATAGTAGCTTTTATTTCCTTAGACAAAATATGTGCCCATATACAACAAACGTGTATAGGCACCCCAATACTTTGCTTGAACTAAGGCTGATCTTCATCTTTTTTCGATTTCTTCAAACTTCCAACAGCTTTCTTTTCCCTCCCCACTCCCCCCCCTTGTTCGAGAGCGTCAAGATGAACAAAAGAAAATTAATCGATGCAAACATCATCCTTGGATTAGTATGCCATATACAACAAAATGTATGTGCAAGAACCTACAAAAGAAAGTTAATTATTGCAAACTTCGTCTAGAGACAAGTATTCCATATACAATAACGTGTATATGAGTGATCCTAAAAAGAAATAAAATGATTAATGCAAATTTCGTTCGTTCGTAACAAGAATGTCATATACGACAATGTGTATATCCTGTCAAAAAATATCTATATACAACCCAAGAATTTTTCATCCAAATGCAAAACCTATTTTACTATTATTCATAATTATATGGGGAAATTTTTCGCTTAAATTACATTACATGCATTGTCAAATATCCCAGTAAACAAAGTAACTTGCATAACTAAAGTAGACGAGCTCACGCAACCTATCTATGGCCATTCGGTCTTCATATATGTCAAGCAAACATCATAACATGTTAAGTCAATATCATCATATTCTTTTTACAAAGTACATTATTCATATAATGTACCATTCGCAACGCTATATCAAAACGGGCTTTAAACCGTTATCGTATACCCTAAAACCCTAAATCCATGAAGAGTTAATATCTAAAGATGAATGTTACCAGGCTACTAAAGCAAAAGTATACAAGTAAAATAACATTATCAATTGAAAAAGAAAACTTCCTCAAGTAAAGTACAAGTCCTTAAAAGCACAATGTATAATTCATTAAGCATGATCTCTAAAATAGCCGTTTTACCTCCGTTTTCATTCTAATTTCTTCACCATCACTTGTGTACAAGCTACTACACTCAATATACAATGTGTAAACCCTAATTATTCTATTCATAAGCTTTCATACACATTTTTACACTCAAAACCCTAATTCAAAACCCTAAACCTTAAAACCGAGCTAGTTTCTAAACCATGACTCGTTTCTTCGTTTTTA
The DNA here is from genome assembly GCA_026074375.1 of Tanacetum coccineum. NCBI lineage: Eukaryota > Viridiplantae > Streptophyta > Magnoliopsida > Asterales > Asteraceae > Tanacetum > Tanacetum coccineum. Next base: position 48,004 of record BQNB010005943.1, read on the forward strand.
TCCATTGTAAACTTAAACCAATACTTAAATAAGTTATAATAACATAAATTAACTATGTACAAGCTACTACACTCAATATACAATGTGTAAACCCTAATTATTCTACTCATAATCTTTCATACACATTTTTACTCTTAAAACCCTAATACAAAAGTCAGAAACCCTAAAACCGAGCTAGTTTCTAAACCATGACCCGTTTCTTCGTTTTTATCCATTGTAAACCTAAACCAATACTCAAATAAGTTGTAATAACATTAATTACAACATTTTCAACCACATTACATCATCATTTCACCATATTAACAACAGTGTACAAGAAATAAATCTAGAAAACCCTAATTGTGCCCTAATTAGAACTTTTGACTCGTTTACTCGTTTCTAACCATTTTAATCTCGAACAATCAAACAAGTGTCATTGTAAACTCATAAAATGAGTTTACAATCCATCATCTATCATTAAATTGGCAATGTACAAGAATTAGAAGCTTGAATACCCTAATAACCCATTACGTGCCCTAAAATGGAACCCGCGGCTTATTTGTTCATTATCGACCCATTTTAACCCAAACCACTTACCAACTCTTGATTATAATCCTTAATATATGTCATAGGATCAGTAACTAATCATTTCTAACCAAGAACACATGAAATATAAGCTTGAAAACACTAAGAAACCCTAATCGAACCCTATGTGACCCGTGAACCCTTTTCTTGCAAGATTACCCATTTTAAACTCTCATTTGCACAAAAGCACCTCAATGACAAGCACCTATATGTTCCTAAGCAGCTTACCCACCTGCTATGACCATTTCTTGGTCTCAAATGAAGCCACATGATGGCCTTGTTGGCTTACTTCAGCCGCGGCCACCACTACACCCAAAACCACCTTCATAAGCTTCCACCTTGCACCATAGCCTTCCTTACTCAGCCCCTAGACTCTCCACATCACCCCCCATGTGTCCTAACCTGGTTACCAAAGTTTCTTGGCCTCTAAGGGTTGCTAACACTATAAATAGGACCCTAAACCTTTCATTTCAAAGCATCCCCCACTTCCTCCTCTATAACCCATCATAGCAGCAATCCTTTGCTCAATATGAATTCTAAGAGATCCTAAGAAGTCTAAAGATCATAAAGGAAGCAAAAATTGAAGCCTCGGAGTAAAGATACAAGGCGTACGAGTGGAAATACTACCCGAAACGACCCATTTCCACCATTTTTGATCATTGAAGCTCAAACCCAGGTTCTATCAACTTCATACCTGCTACTACACTCTTATAATGTTCATATGATCCTAAATATACTCTTGTTAAAGTTTCATAACTCAATTCATGCTCATTTTCCATTTTGATCCAAAACCGTACACCCAAAACCCTAATTTCGCGTTTTTCTTAAAACTAAATGTTATAATGGTTAAATATTGTTATAATCTATCCTATCATGCTTAACTAATGTTAAAATAACCACTTTATTGATTAATGAAGGAATTTGAACTTAAAACCCGCGCGTTTACGTTTTGAAACCCTAATTTGACCCATTTTACTTCCTAGCTTAACGAATCATTATTTTAAACTTGTGTTGCGTTAAAACTTCATATTTTAGTTTATTATAACTTATAAATGCATTGAAATGTTAAACTAAGCCTTCATGGCAATTGGTCATTGTTTTATAACTATAGATCCAGGCAGAGGCGGGTATATATCGTAACTTTCGGAAACTTATAACTAACAGGACCGAAAGTGTCATTTTATCAAAGTTATAACTCTAGGGGTCATTTATGTCACTTTTCAAAGTCCAAGGTTTACTTGGTATATCTTTCAAAGTTGAAGGACCAAAGTCGTAAAAATGCAAACTCCAATGGCTTATTTTTCAATTTTCCAAACCCCACCCATGTCTAAATGTAACATTAGAAAAATAAATAAAATCATATCCAAAACATTATATGAAATAACTTTAGTTAACGCTTCTCGTGCTTAACATTTCTAGATATTGAATAAAACGCTTAAAACCGATCATCCGGAAGCTATATTGTACCACAATACTAGGGAGCTTCATATTAAGATGTTCCAATCTCGGGATTATGTTCCTGACTGAGTTGTTGGGTTTACGATTTACAAGTACCCTCGCTCCTCAACACTTTTATAGATTCCTTCTAACAATGATGCCCGAACGGTGATACAATAATTCCAAACTCTCAATCAAACTCATAACTCTTAAACCAAAGTTCTAAAGGTACAATCCACCTAAGACTTGACATATTCTACTCATTGTGTGACGTGGCTTATGGAGTTACTATCATTTTATTATATCAACATTCCCCGGTTAAGATTGTGATAAGGTCGTCAGCTTTCATTTCAGAATAATTACTACATCTACCTATCAGGTGAAGTTCATAACCTCGCCTTTACTTATTTACATGTTTTATAAACCCGCGAGGGGGATACATGCTTGTTACAAACTCTTTTACATACTCATTTATCTTATAACAATGTGATTACTTTTTAAAGACTTATACATGCTTAAACCAGGAATACAAGTGTTTTTACAAGTTATATGCTATCCTGATACACTATTACAGCTACTGTCTAAGTTACATTATGCCAAAAGTCCCTCATTATCATGGACCATTAATCACTTTCGGGTGAACGCAAATATTGTGGATAGATCTATCGGGATTGACGAATCCTGTTTGTGTTAGCCGGATAGGTAACCAAACACACTATATTTGAATTTCATAGGTATATGGCAAGTACCTACACCGAGGGCCATTATCTCTCTATATATATATCACATCATTTTGGGTATATATATACACTAGTCAGTTTGTGTGCCATGAGCTTAGACCAGACCAGACTATACTATACCAGACAAGACCAAACAGACCAAACAAGACAATAACGCAGTAATACACGGTTACTATGATAATTGCATTCGTTGCAATTATTACAAATAACGGGTATATAATAACGTGACCCAAGATCATAACAATAACATTTTCATAATAATTGTGTTTGTACAATTATTACACTATGACTTGTATTCAAACTGTTTATCAAACCTATGAATTTCACTCAACCTTTGTGTTGACTTTTTAGCATGTTTATCTCAGGTTATTGAGCAATATACGGCACGGAGTGGCATGGACATGAAGATGGCTAAAACTTGTTATCATTCACATTGTATGTAACTAGATTTTGGGACCTGCCTTTGTAAAACTCTGATTTGAAATGAATGATAACATATCTTTTGAATAAACGTCTCTTTTGGGTCGTTTTCTATGATTATGATTGTTGTATCCATGAAGTAATACCCCAGATTAGCTTCCGCTGCTATATTGTAAAAATGGGGGTGTTACAGATTGGTATCAGCGCCATGGTTATAGAGAACAAGGTCAAAACCTTAACTATAACCACATTTCATTTTTCAGCCATCAAAGTCCTCCGTGCCACTACATTCCGGAACAAGTATGTAAATATACATATCTATTATACTATTACATAAATAACTTATGTTATTTACAAACTAGGTTGTTAATAGAACGATGTCTTCTCCCAACCACTTTACTTCCGATATTGAGATCCTTATTCCTCAATGAATATTCCTTAAGCTATACTTCGTCTCTTGGATTATTTTCTCATGCTTCATCAGAAAGCAGTTCTTTTAACTCCCCCCCTTTTACGGAAAACACTAAAGATAATATATCCCACCAGTATTCTCATCTACTACACTAATCCTTGTTTGAAGAGTACAAGGCATTTTCTGCTAAGGAATCACCTATTTCATCACCAGATCCTATTACTTCACCAGCTATTTTGACTCCATCTCTGATATTATCACCATCATTACTATTTGATCCCCGATATTTCTTTGTTCTTGAAGAACTATTACCACCTAAGAAGCAAATCCATTCCCCATCTTCTTCCTCAACTACGTTATCTAATCCATCTCAGAATCAAACTCGTAATTTGGTATCCTTCATCTTCCTCAGTTTATACTCCTACCCCACCTCAGATATTTGAAATAGGAAAATGTTCAGATAATTATCTGAAACATCATATCTTGAATTTTTTAGATGAACTCCATCTTCACCGCATTGAGAGAATGGAAGAAGGACGTATTAATGGTAACAAACTAAAGACCAAACTTAAGAGAATCCGCACTCAGATTATTAGACTTCAAACGAAGCGGTTAGGGCAAAAGGATAAGATTGCCTTTACTCACTACAGAATTTCTGATTTTGAACGAATCATTTAGAAAATCCAAGCTCATCACCAAACAGATCAGGAAGATCTTTAGGATGTCATCTACCAACAAACTCTTAGGCTAGTTATAGCTTTATCCTACCACGTGGATTTTTGGTATAAATAAAAAAGCTTTGTCAAATCTTGACTATGTACAGAAGAAGAGCAAGAGTTATTTATAAAAGCAATACCTTTCGAATCTTATAGTTTTTCCAACATATCCTGCTTTATCATCATTCCACCAAATTGCATCATTATCTCCGTCTTCATGAATCATACCATAACCCCTAAGTGCTTAAAATTCAAAAATAAGCATTTCTCTTTAAGCATTTTAAGCATCACATTTTCTTTTAAGTATTACCTTTCAAAACTTGTGATGTCATTCTTACTACGCGTTATCTTGTGTTGATAGAATGCCTCCTAAAAGGACATCAACATCTGAAACACCGGCCATAACTTTGGCTGCCATCCAACAACTAATTAATGATGGCATTTCCTCAGCTCTAAAAGCACAAGCTGCATCAATGGCAAGTGCTAGTAATCCCAATAGGAACACCGGACCTACTGGAACTCCTGTAGCAAAAACAGGAAACTATAAAGAGTTCGTTAGCTGTCAACCTTTCTACTTCAATGGTACGGAAGGAGCAGTTGGCCTCATTCGCTGGTTTGAGTGGACTGAATCAGTATTTTCTCGTAGCCATTGTGCCGAAGAAAACAAAGTGACATATGCTACCGGTACTTTAACCGATGATGCCCTGTCTTGGTGGAATTCATACGCTCAACCTATTGGAATAGATCAAGCCAATCAAATCACTTGGACCGAATTAAAAAGACTCTTAACCGATAAGTATTGCCCTCGAACTAAAGTCAAGAAAATGGAAGACGAATTTTACAACTTGGTTGTGAAAGGAAATGATCTTAAGACTTACATTATGAGATTTCAAGAATTAGCCGTCTTATGCCCAAACATGATACCAAACGCCGAGAAACTTATGGAAGTCTTCATCAATGGATTACTCAGAAGTATTGAAGGAAATGTTACTGCCTCAAAGCCTCAAACTTTGAAGGAAGCCATCAACATAGCCCAGAGGCTAATGGATCAGATAATAAAGCATGATTCTGTGCAAGAAGCTAATGACCGTAAACGAAATCCGATGAGGATAAGGGACCATCAACAACAACAACTATCATAATAACTATAACAATAACAACCGTAACAATGATCACCACCAGCAGCAGAACAGGAAGCAAGAAACCTTCAGGACTTATACTGCCACCAATGGGTATACTGGAAATCGTCCTTTGTGTGAAAGATGCACCCTACATCACATAGGTCCTTGTACTGTCAAGTGTCGGACTTGCAACAAGATAGGACATCTGACCAAGAACTGCAGAAACAAAAGATCAACCACTAGAACTAATCTACAAACGGTATCCGTAACTTGTAATGCCTGTGGAAAGAAAGGACATTATGCGAATCGGTGCTCAAAAGCAAACAACAGGTCTACAAGAAAACATACTTAGAGATGAGCTTAATTTTGTTCACTTTAGGATTTCTACCCTAAAAACAACTCTCGAGGATATTCAACTCTCATCAGAATCTTCTTCAATCTAAAAACCCCAATCATCAAGCAACAATCCTCGTCGTCTGTTACTTTTATCCTACTACAAGATACTTAGCATAAGTATCAACTCTTTTTCATATGTAAAGTTCGTATGTAAAGTTATCCATGAAATAATAAAGTGATGATTCCGTTACATCTTGTTATCTGATGATATCAAAACTCGACATCATTTGTCAATTCCATTAATTCTATTATGTTCAACTCTGAATACTTTCCTCATACCTTTGCAACATAAATTATCATCCTCGATTATATGGGCGTCAGTACAATCAACATCTCAATATTATCTAACCATTCATGATCATATCATTTTCTACACATTACCATATCGTGTTTTTATGCTTAGGTAAGACGATTTATGATCATCTTATTGAAATGAATTACGTCACTTTCTTAATTTGAATAAGGAAATATATAAATCTCGAATATGAATTTATAAATTCTCATTACAAGAGTTGAACTGCTCTTTTTTTGTAAGTGAAAATTATAAATAAGTAGGCTTAAGTATATAACATACATACAAACAAGTTTTTTTCAATCCGTTTGTACAAACAATTCCTTAATCATTATCATTATTACCTTTAATATCTGTTCATTTCCAAATCTGTATCTCACGTGATTAGCAACTCTCTTACAAATTCATAATTCATATCCTTGACAATTACTCATTCCATGATCTTCGTATTCTAAAATTTCTGTTATATTCTGCAACATAATAACAAGGAAACACACAAGAATCTATACAATGTCAAATGATTCAATACCACTAGGAAATGAAAAGTTTGACAAGACTTGTGATAGCATTTCTTTTCGATGTTGACTTTAAAGTTATTATGAATAGCGATTCTTTACGATCAGAGTAGCGCAGCAGAAGCGTGGTAGGCCCATAACCCACAGGTTCCGTAAATCAAAGTATTTCATCCACCCAGGTTCTATCAGGATCTGAAGAAATTCTATTGGCTGTCATCAAGAGAGTGTAGTCTTGAAAATAAGTAGACGTTTAAAAGGAAGTAATTATAATTATAATTATGGTATACAACATAATTATAAATCATCCACACCGTGGACTTGTACCTGATTAACCTAACATAAAAATCAAATCATGCCCAGTACCTACATCTATTCACTATAACTTTCAATTAAATACTCGAGACAAAGAATTTTTGTAAAAGGGTGGAGACTACAAAAACTCAAAATTTCATCCCCTATTTTAAGCTAAAATCACAATTGTACGGGGAAATTTTTTGCTTTATTGCATTGTCAATATCTCATTAAGCAAGGTAACTTGCATAACTAAAGTAGACAAGCTCACGCAACCTATCTATGGCCATTCTATCTTTATATATGTCAAGCAAACATCATAACATGTCAAGTCAATATCATCATATCCTTATTACAAAGTACATTATTCCTATAATGTACCATTCACAACGTTATATCAAAACGGGCTTTAAACCGTTATCGTATACCTCTAAACCCTAATTCCATGAAGGGTTAATATCTAAAATGAATGTACAAGCTATTAAAGCATATATACAAGTAATATAACATTTCAATTAAAATATAAACTCTTTCCAAGTCAAGTACAAGTTTTCAAGACCACTGTAACAAGTCATTAAAGCAATGACATCTAAAATAGCCGTTTTTACCTCCTTTTCATTCAAATTTCTTTCACCATCAATTGTGAACAATCTACTACGCTCAATATACAAATGTGTAAACCCTAATTATTCTATTCATAAGCTTTCATACATCTTTTTACACTCAAAACCTTAATTCAAAACCCTAAACCCTAAAACCGAGCTAGTTTCTAAACCATGACCCGTTTCTCGATATTTATCCATCATAAACCCAAACCAACTCTCAAATAAGTTGTAATAACTTAATTTAAAACATTATCAATCATGTTCAATCATCATTCCATCATCATTTCAACAATATACAAGAATTACAACTGGAAAACCCTAAATGAACCCTAAATGGATCATATGACCCGTTTACTCATTTTCACCTATTTTATATCCAAACCATCTATGGATTTTTGCTAATAACACTTAATATAATCCTTGCGAACATTTATCTATCATTAAATTGCAATATACTAGAATTAGCAAGCTTTAAAACCCTAAAACCCATTACGGCCTAAAAATGGAACCGCGCTTTTTGTTCATTTCAACCCATTTTAACCCAAACCACTTACCAACTCTTGATTATAATCCTTAATATATGTCATAAGATCAGTAACTAAACATTTCTAACCAAGAACACACAAATTATAAGATTGAAAAACCAAAGAAAACCCTAACCGAACCATTACATGACCTGCGACCTAATTCCTTCAATTTTTGACCCATTTAATCACCACCTATGTGCAAACACCTCCATGAAAAATCTCCTTGGCCTCCTAAACATCTTATGCACCTAATATAACATTTGCTTGGTCTCAAATGAAGCCACATGAGCACCTTGTTGGCTCATGTCTAGCCACCGCCCCCCGCTGCACATGGTGTTTCCACCATGTTCTTGCTAGCTTCTAGCCTATCCAACACATCCAATAGCTACTCCTAATCACCCTCTAGATGTTCCATGTGTCCTAGATCAGATTGCAAAGAAACCTTGGCCTCTAAGGGTCCTTTACCTATAAATAGAACCTATAACCCTTCATTCATTCTCATCCCCACATCTCTTATCTATAACCCATATAAGGCAGCAATCATTTGCACCAAAAGTGCTAAGAAGATATAATGAACAAAAAACAAGTGAATCGTAGAAGATTTGAAGTCCCCGGGAACCAAGATACAAGCTACGAAGTGGAAAAACAACCCGAAATGACCCATTTCCCCTTATTGCTCCTTAAGCTCAAACCCAGGTTCTAATAATACTACTTCTGCTCCTCCAATTTTTTATAAGGTTCAATATGAACCCTCAATACACTCTTGTTAAAGTTTCATAATCTCATTTCATGCTCATTTTCCATTTTGATGCAAACCATACACCCAATACCCCTAATTTCAGCGTTTTTCTTAAAACTAAATGTTATAATGGTTAAATGTTGTTATAATCTATCCCAGCATGCTTAACTAATGTTAAAATACCCACTTTAATGATTAATGAAGGAATTTGAACTTAAAACCCGCGCGTTTACGTTTTGAAACCCTAATTTGACCCGTTTTGCTTCCTAGCCTAACGAATCGTTATTTTAAACTTGCGTTATGTTAAAACTTCATATTTTAGTTTATTATAACTTATAAATATCTTTTGAAATGTTAAAATAAGCTTGCATGGCAATTTGGACATGTTTTAGAAATTAAATCCATGCAAGGGGTATATATCGTAATTTTCTGAAACTTATAACTAAAGGGGCTGAATATGTCATTTTATCAAAGTTATAACTATAGGGGTCTATTATGTCACTTTTCAAAGTACAAGGTTTACTTGGTATATCTTTTAAACTTGAAGGACCAAACTCGTAAAAGTGCAAACTCCGAGGGTATATTTTGCCACTAAACTCGAGGTCTAAAATGTAACATTTGAAAAGTATAAAAACATGTTTAAAACCTTACAAGACATAACTTTAATTAACGCTTCTCGTGCTTAACATTTCTAGATATTGATCAAAACGCTTAAAACCGATTATATCATATCACAATACTAGGGAGCTTCATATTAAGGGGTTTCATCTTGGTATTACATTCTGACTGAGTTGTTGGGTTTACGATTTAAAGTGCCCTAGCTCCTCAAACGTTTACTGAATGACTTCTGAATTATGATGGCCCGAACGGTGATACAATAATTCTAAACTTTCCAATCAAACTCATAACAATATTAGACTCTCTGAACCAAAGTTCTAGAGTACAATCTTCCTAAGACTTGACATATTTACTCAGGTTGCGTGATGTGGCTGTTTACTATCATTTTGCTATATTAACCTTCCTCGGTTAAGATTGTGATAAGGTCGTCAGCTTTCATTCTAAAATATTTATTACATCTACATATCAGGTGAAGTTCATAACCTCGCCTTTACTTATTTTACATGTTTTATAAACCCGTGAAGGGGAATACATGCCTAGTTACAAACTCAATAACATACTCGTATTATCTTATAACAATGTGATTACTTTTCAAATACCTTAGTGAGTCATAGCCCACACTTTTTAATCTCTTTAATGTTTCATAAACCCGTGAGGGGGATACATGCTGCAAATTACGAATACAAGTGTTTTTCCAGACTATATGCTAATCTGATGTACCATTACAATTAATGTCTAAGTTACTTTATGCTAAAAGTCCCTCATTATCATGGACCATTAATCACTTTCGGGTGAACGCGAATATTGTGGTCAGATCTATCGGGATTGACGAATCCTGTTTGTGTTAGGCCAGATAGGTAACCAAACATACTATATTTGAATTTCATAGGTATATGGCAATTACCATACACGAGGCATTCTCTCAGTATATAAATATACGCACATCAATTTTGTAAATATATACACTAGTCAGTTTGTGTGCCATGAGCTTAGACCAGACTATACTATAACAGACAAGACCAAATCAGACCAAACAAGACGATAATGCAGTAATACACTATTACTATGATAATTGCATTCGTTGCAATTATACAAATAACGAGTATATAATAACGTGACCCAAGATCATAACAATACCATTTTCATAATATTGTGTTGTACAATTATTACACTACGACTTGTATTCAAACTGTTTATCAAACCTATGAATTTTACTCAACCATTGTGTTGACTTTTTAGCATGTTTATCTCAGGTTATTGAGCAATATACGACACGGAGTGGCATGGACTCGAAGATGGCTAAAACTTGTTATCATTCACATTGTATGTAATTAGATTTTAGGACCTTGCCTTTGTAAAACACCCCCTTTGATAAAAATTTGAAATGAATGATAACGTATCTTTTGAACAAACGTCTCTTTTGGGTCGTTTTTTCTATATTAATGATTTTTGTTTTCCATGAAGTAATACCCCAGATTAGCTTCCGTTGCTATATTGTAAAAATGGGGGTGTTACATCTTATCAGGCTGACTTGTTGAACTTAGGATCAGTGGGGTACTAGGGTAGGATTGCATCTATCCCTAGTGTAGGAATTTACCAAATTACCGCCTTTATCACATTAAATACTTAAAAAGCTCAGGAACTCTTTTAGAGGGGGTTAATAATCTATCCAGGTATAAAACAGGTGGGGTTAGGAAATTTTGGATTAATCACTACGAACTTGATGCCCTGCCCTCATGATCTTATCGAAAATTAAGATCGGCAGAGTAATATAGGACAGACAAACCTTCAAATGCTAATTCATGATTGTTATATTAGAACCGCTAATAAAACGGATATATAAACATTGCACTTAGTAAACCAATCAAGTATTAGTAATGAATTAACTAGGTTAGCACGCTTTTCTCCCTGACTGTTCTCATATCATTTACTTTTAGCATTTATTTTTGTTAAAATTCTCAAATCAATTCAAAAATCATTTTCTTGCACAAATGGGTATAAAAATGTTGATGCTGACTTCATCCCTTCCTTGTCCGTTAATTTAATTACCAAAAGCTTTTATTATTCTATAATTAAGGACAAGGATGGTCATAAAGGGAAGAGTCCAGCCGAAGCTCTAATAGATATACCTGTTTTCGTTGGAAAATTTTCTATTCTTACAGGTTTTATCATCGTTGACAATGAAGATGTAACACGAGATGTTGCACTAGGCATGCCATTCTTCATGAAATACGTGTCATGCCAAAGGATTATGAAGAAATTCGCTCACGGGGATAAGTGCGAGCGAATGATGGATAATTGAATGGGCAAGTAAAAAGTCGAACTTAAAGACTAGCTGAAACAAAAGTGCTTCCCAGGAGACAACCCGGTAGTTTTTAAATTGTTTGAATTGTTTTTAATTGTTTTCACGAGTCTGTCTTCCCAGACACTCCATACGGCGTATCGAACCCCTCTGGATACGGCGTATGGATGTGTCTGGACGTTATCAGTCTGTAATTTAATTTCAGTACTTTAAAATTTTTAATTGTTTTTACAGGAACCATACGGCGTATCCTAGGGTTTGGGATACGGCGTATTGATCCCTGTACAGTTGTGTGTTTAATTGTTTTCCTGCATTGTAACCATTGTATAACCGAGATAGGAATTGCACTTTTGTCTTCTAATCTTTATGCTTAGGGGGGGGGGGTACATACCCCACCCACACACCCCCACACCTTCTTTCAAGGAAATTTGGGGGGGGGGGTGAACAAAACAACAAAGAAAGTGATATAAGAAAATAGACGATTGGGTATATCTCTGTAATAGAATGTTGGTTGAACTAGTAAAGCATTCTGTAGCATAGGTAAACACACTTTTGCTTAAGAACTCAAATTGGAGAATCATCCTGAGCAACATATCAGGGGAGTTCCTCGTTCTAATTCTATTTCCCATTTTCTTTAATTGTTTTATCTATACAACGAGGACGTTGTATAATCTAAGTGGGGGGATGGAGAATTAGAACGCCTACTTGTCCTTTCTTTTACAAATAATATGCTATATGCTTAAATTATGCCAAATTTAAACTTTTTTCTAGCATAACTTTTGTAAAATATTACTAGTTAGATGACCTCGTGCACTATAACCCTTAATACCAAATTGTGAGAATTAAGCCTATTTCGTTTCCAAACATTTACTAAAAATTCCACAAAAAATATGAGTGTGTCGGTGATGTAGTGGACTTTAGAACTTGTCTTGGTATATCACTCGAGACCACAACGATGAGTACTATGGATTTAGATGGAGAAACATTTTTAACTGATAAATTTCTAGGAATACACTAAAAAGCCTAAATGTTGTAAAATTAACTAACTACACTGGTTAGTTAAATCCCATGTAACCTTTTGCTTACTCTCACTATAAGAGTAAGATCCCTTAGAAAAACCTGTTGAACCATTCTTGTCTTTCTCACACCATATGTCTATTTTATTACACCTTTACACCTTAGCCTACCTTGTAGATTAAGCTTACTTAATCAAAGTTGCTAGTTGCTTTTTGATGTGGTGTTGTGCGTAGGTATTTTATGTATCAAGTTTTACTATTTATTTTATGCCGACTATACCTAAAAACAACACTTTCACGAGCAGTGTACCTAGTCGGTGGTAGTTTCGTGGTAAGTAAGGTGTCGATCACTAATAGCGAGAGCGTCAACTCCTAAGTTTATTAGTATTTTAGTTATCTATGTTGTAACTAAATTAATCTAATTTAACCTAGACCTAAGTTAGACCTAATCTAATGATAAGGGGGGTTTCAGCCTAGGTGACTGGCACGAGGTTTAGTTATCTAACCTAAGGTTTTGATGACAAGTAAAGCAATAGACACACACAAGAAGACAAACAAACGATAGAGAAGACGTCAAGAACTAATGTAAGGAAAACGTATCAACCATGAATAATCTGATAAAATGCATGTTTGTTTAATATTGCACTGATTGACTTATCTCGAGGGCATATCATTCCTAGACTTAGGCGGTACTTCTTCCTAAGACCTAGACACGCTAATTCTGTCACAATTAGACGCATCCGCATAAAGCAAGCATTTGTTGATTATAATCTATCTTAGGAGATTAATAATGGTGCTCTTACTAAACCCTAGCTCATGGAGACTTTACCCACTTACTGCTTAACGGCTCTTTATATACTAGTAGTCCACTGTCCGAGTCTTTACCAATTGATTAGAACATACTCGTTGGTACCAAGGTCACCTTATGGCTCAACTAAGCTCACAATCAAAGGGCAAAGATAGGTCAATATTTGTGATCCTATGATTCTAGATATATAAATTGCAATATGGAGAGCTATCCCGGACTCTTAGCCTACGCCCAAACAACACCGAAGTTGCAGCGCATTAAATATGTAGGACTAGACCAAGTTGAATGATAGGTCGCATACTTAAGCATGTAAACAAGTATAAATTGATAAACATAATCAACAAGCAACGATAAATTAAGCAATCAAGATAAACAAACCAAACATTAAACCTTCATAAACATTGCTGATACCTAGTATAAGCCGATAGTCATTGTTACACACGATTTGATATATGAACGATTAAAATAAAGAAACCTTAATCGAACGCTTATTCGGTTGCGTGAAGATTACAAGAGTTTTCCTATGATCTTGAGGCTCTTTTATGACCTTCTAGGCTCCTTTATTCGTCGCTTGGTCGACTTGGTGGTTTAGGGATTCACTTGCATACCTAAAACTGAGTTTAGGGTCGTCTATTTATAAGGTCTGGAAGTCAGTTCGATACGGCGCATCCAAGGTGTTAGGATCACATAAATGGACCCGAACAAAGAAGCTTCGGTCACTCGAAGATACAAGAAAAAAGTCTAGCTCGTTTAAGCGTGTAATATTATGTATACGAGCCAAGATGTAAAAAGCCCAAAAGAAAGCCCTCAAAGGCTGATCCTCTTTAGAGTATAAATACTCATAAGATTTCTCATAATTGTTTTACTACTCCATAATATTTTTCATCTTTAGGGTTTGTAGCAACTCTTGTTTCTTTCAATCAAAAAGTTCTTTAATGTTTAATCTTTTGTGCTATTGATCTTGTGATTAATCCATGGAATGATCTAGGGATCCTACAATTGGTATCAAGAGCCTACAAGATTGATGAATTGATTTGGTTTGTGTTTTTTTATTTTTTTTCTTGATTTCGAAAAAAGAGGGGTTTCGATTTTTATTTGATTAATCATTTGTTTTGATTCTTGATTCATAGATGGATTATGTTTAATCTAATATCAATAAAACCATCTTGTTAGCAATCAACGATCTCGTGATTTTTTTTGTTTTGTTTATTTTTTTTGGTTCGAAAAGAATTAACAAAAACAAAAGGGGGTCTTGATTTTTTTGGTTCGATTTTATTAAAAAAAAGGAATCGAGATTTTTTTTCTTTTTGTTTAAGGTTCGAATATTAAAAAAAGAGTAGTGGATTTGTTTGGCGATTTTTTTTCTTTTGGTTCGAAACAATAATTGAAAACAAGAGGACACAAGCGTTTTGATCGAATTCGTGCAAGAAAAAGGTCTTTGTATTCGTGTTTTGTGTCCACCGAACGAGTTTCAAATTTAGTTCTAACCGATCGAGTTCAAGAAGTTGGAACCGAACGAGCGACACTCTTGTGTGGACCGACGATTGGAAAACAATAGATGATGCTGAACAAGCTCACACATTGATGACTGATCGAGTGAAAGCTCAGGGACCGAACTAGCAAAATCCTTTGAGGACCGAACGACCAAAGTCTAGTGGGAACCGATCTAGCATTATCTAGTGGGGATCGAACGAGCGTCCACCAATGTTGGTTGAAAATGATTACGAATCATGGAAGATTCGTATACACAGGTACATTCGAGGCAAACCCAATGGCAAGCTGATATGGAAATCCATCCAGAATGGACCTACACCTCACCCGATGGTCACTGATCCTCCACCTGCTAATTCTACTGTTATGCCCGCACCTAGGAAGAAGCTTGACTCTGAGTTCAATGACGAAGAAAACAAGCTCGAAATGGCTGATACTCAAGCTGAAATCATCCTCAGTCAAGGTCTTCCCCGACACATCTTCAACATACTCAATCAGACAAGCACTGCAAAGGAGATTTGGGATAATGTGGAAATGCTTATGCAAGGATCAGGTAGGACTCTTCAACAAAGGAAGGAAGATCTGTTTGATGAGTACGAACGCTTTCGTGCAATTGGAAACGAGTCCATTCATGACTACTTTGTGCGTTTCCACAAGCTTGTGAATGACATGAAGATTACTCAGCTTGAAATCCCTACTCATCAGATGAACACTAAATTTGTCAACAACCTTCCGGCTTATTGGGGTAAGTATGTGACTAATGTCAAACAGAACATGGATATCTCAACCACACCATATGTTCAGATCTATACTCATCTCAAAGCCTATGAGCCTCATGCCAAAAAGACTCTCAAGAAACAGGAGCAGTCTACAAGTATTGTTGATCCACTGGCCTATGTTGCTCACACCACATCTGCACCTACTCTTTCATCACCCTCAACTCCTAGTCCTCAACCTACTGCTCAGTCTCCGAATGACGCTTTGATGGCCACTATGACTCAGATTGCTAATCTCTTAAGTGGTTTCCAAAAGCAGTTTCCACCAACCAACAACCAGCTCAGGACTTCCTCCAACTCAAGGACTCATGCTACGGTGCATGATGGTCACATTGTTACTGAACCAATTCAGAGGAAAGCTCCAGGTAATGTTGGTAATACAGGTGCTAGAGGCAAGAAGGTGATATGTTACAACTGCAGAGGAGAAGGACATGTTGCTAGGCAGTGTAAAGAACCCAAGAGAAAGATGGACTCTCAGTACTTCAAAGATAAAGCTTTGTTGATGGAAGCTAAAGAGAAAGGAGATGTGTTGGATGTCCCTACTCATCAGATGAACACTAAATTTGTCAACAATCTTCCAGCCTATTGGGGTAAGTATGTGACTAATGTCAAACAGAACATGGATATCTCAACCACACCTTATGTTCAGATCTATACTCATCTCAAAGCCTACGAGCCTCATGCCAAAAAGACTCTCAAGAAACAGGAGCAGTCTACAAGTATTGTTGATCCACTGGCCTATGTTGCTCACACCACATCTGCACCTGCTCTTTCATCACCCTCAACTCCTAGTCCTCAACCTACTGCTCAGTCTCCGAATGACGCTTTGATGGCCACTATGACTCAGATTGCTAATCTCTTAAGTGGTTTCCAAAAGCAGTTTCCACCCACCAACAACCAGCTCCGGACTTCCTCCAACTCAAGGACTCATGCTACGGTGCATGATGGTCACATTGTTACTGAACCAGTTCAGAGGAAGGCTCCAGGTAATGTTGGTAATACAGGTGCTCGAGGCAAGAAGGTGATATGTTACAACTGCAGAGGAGAAGGACATGTTGCTAGGCAGTGTAAAGAACCCAAGAGAAAGATGGACTCTCAGTACTTCAAAGATAAAGCTTTACTGATGGAAGCTAAAGAGAAAGGAGATGTGTTAGATGCTGAAGCTGAAGCATTCCTCGCTGATGTGGAATGCACCGCACCTTATGATCAACCTCAGGCACTGACTACAACAAACATGTTTCAAGCCAATCATGAGGATGCATATGACTCAGACGTGGATGAAGGCCCCAATGCTGCTGTCGCTTTCATGGCCAACTTGTCATCCACTAGTGCAACCAACAATCCAGTCAATGAGGTACACTCCAATGACAATCAAATCTTTGATAATGTGGATTATCAGTTGAGTCAGGAGATGCACCAGGAAGAACATTTAGACTCCGATGCTGAGACTGAGATTGATGACAATACGATCCCGTATCATCAGTATCTTCTTGACACCGAAGCCCAAAATGTTCCAACTGAGGTATCTGCTGACACATCTGATAAAGTTTCTATGATTGCCATCTTAACTGACTTGCAAACCCAACTAGACGGACATGCTAAGGTTAACCAAGAAAAATGTTTGGAAATCGAGACCTTAAATAATGAGCTTCTTCAATGCAAGCAAGAAATATGTCGTCTAGATACCCACAAGGTCAAACTTGATCTTGAAAACAAAGTTAGACAGGAACAAGCCCTAGTGATTCAGCGTAATATGCATAACGCTGAGCTTGTGCAAGAAAACGATTTGCTTAAATCCACTCTTTCAGGAAAAGAAAAATCAATTGCATTTTTACAATCTGAAAAGGAAAAGATTTTATCTGAGAAAAAGGATCTAGCATATAGTTATCTAGATGAAATAGTTTGTTTAAAGAATGCTAACAAAGTTGCAAGAGATATATTGCAAAGATTTAACATGCCAACAGAAACTATTCCTATGCTTTTTAAGAAACCAAAAATGGCAACCGCTGACTTGCACAAGGACCTCCTAGGTACCCGTAACCCAGGTCTAGGTTATATGGCCAAGCGTGCTCAACCTGCGTTGTATGATGCTGATACCCTTTTGCATCTTACTCACCAACCCGTTAGTATATGGGATAGTGAAGAGGTCTTGGTTCAACAAGTTGTTAGCATGAAAAAGATGAGCGAAAAACCAGGGCATGTTCGACCCGCAAACGGTTTCTATGACAAGCTTAATGCCCTTAAGTTTGTTCCTCAAAGAACTGTCTCGTGAACAGGCGTATTGGCTTCCTGCCAATGAACGTGCTAGTCAAACTAGTAACCCAAATAGTCCTGTCACTCCTTTTGTTCGCAAAAGTCGACCTCCAAGTTAAGTTCTGGCCAGTCTTCGAAATGTTAATGCTGTTTTTCCTCAATTTGAAGGTATCATAAAAGAAAGAACAACACAAAAACCAGACTATGTTTCTGAATGGTGTTTTGATTATGCAAAACAGTTTGTTGAACAACAACTGGTACCATTTTACGACCATTTCAAAAAACATATCCAAGCTGCTAATGATACATTTTTCAAAGAGATAAAAGAATTTGAACAGATTTTTGATGAATTGGAGGGAACTCCAAGGCGAATACTCACTCACGTACTGCGTACACTGAAAAGCTTAGTGCCTTCACTGCTGAAAATACCAAGCTGAAAGCCCAAGTGACTGGTAAAACAAGTAGTGGACCTTCAACCTCTGAGACACCCAAAGTGCTTGCTCCAGGAATGTACAACTTAGGTTCTAAGTATATTCCACCACCCAAACGTGCTAACACTTGGACAAACAACCCGTTACTAAGAAGAAGCAAGTAACTTCATGAACCTCCCCAGACCTTCACTCAAACCAACTCAAAAACCAGTATGCATCAAATTAGCAAACAAACGCTTGTGTTGCCTATGTCTACAGGAGTAAAACCCACTTCTGGAGCCAGCAAAACTGTGCCTAAGAGAGCCCCTCGAATCATAGTTCTATGCCGTAAGAAAGCGAATGCGAGAAAAGTAGAAGCACACCATAGACTTGAATAAAAAGAAATCGTGTGAATCTAAATTCCTTGTTAACATTCTGTTCTGTTTCAAAAAAGACAATGTTTGTGGTGCAATAACAAATCTTTGGTTCTTGCTAATCAAACTGATTGTTTGGTTATATGTGAGGTTCTGGGAATGAAACCCCCAACCAGACTAAGCGTTTATAAAACGCCACCCTAGAAAGAATGGAAACCAGTTAAGAGAGTCTGGAAACCCATTAGCAAACCTGTTGCTAATAGCAAGCCTCAGTGGAAGCCCACTGGAAGGCATTTCTCATTATTTGAGAAGTATCCTTTAACTAGGATCATGGAACCTACTGATATGCCAATAGAACTACCCCCGAGTGCTAGTTCTAGCCCCAAAATAACTATGGTCTCTAGGTTTATTGACCATAAACTTAGTGATCGAAAGGCAGGTTCCAAAGGGATCTCTGGTATTTTTGATTGTTAACTAACCGGAACCCTTCAGGGCATCCTATCACCGTAAATGTTTGTGTTATCGCAGGTAGTACAAATTGTTCTATGGTATCTGGATTCTGGATGTTCAAGACATATGACCGGTGATCGTGCGCGTCTTATCAACTTTGTAGAAAAGTTCATTGGTACTGTGAGATTTGGCAACGATGAATATGCAGCAATCGTTGGCTATGGTGATTATAAGATGGGTGACACTATCATCTCTCGAGTCTATTATGTTGAAGGACTCAAGCACAACCTATTCTCAGTAGGACAGTTTTGTGATGGAGGTTTAGAAGTTGCATTCCGACAGCATTCATGTCACATCCGCAACTACGATATGGTGGATCTACTCAAAGGTTCACGGACAACCAACCTGTACTCCATCTCACTGAATGATATGATGTCAGCTTCACCAGTTTGCTTGCTTACAAAAGCCTCTTCAACGAAGTCATGGTTATGGCATCGTCGGTTGAATCATCTGAATTTCGGGACATTGAACGAATTGGCTCGGAAAAATCTAGTCAGAGGATTACCCATGCTGAAATATGACAAAGACCATTTGTGTCCATCTTGTCAGCTAGGTAAAAGCAAGAAAGCATCACATCCACTAAAGACGGAAAACACCAATACTGAAGTTCTCCATACACTACATATGGACCTCTGCGGACCAATGAGAACAGAAAGTATCAACGGAAAGAAGTATGTTTTGGTGATAGTGGATGATTACACCAGATTTGGATGGGTAAGATTTCTTCGAACAAAGGATGAAACTCCTCAAGTGATTGAGAAGTTTATTGTGAAGACTCAACGAGCCCTTAATGCAACTGTTCGCTTCGTCAGAACAGATAATGGAACGGAGTTTGTGAATAAGACACTCGACGGATGGTTTGAGAGTGTTGGTATTTCTCATGAAACGAGCGTACCTCGGTCTCCACAACAGAACGGCGTTGTCGAAAGACGGAACCGAACTCTTATGGAAGCTGCTCGTACTATGCTCATCTTTGCGAAAGCTCCACTGTTCCTATGGGCTGAAGCTGTAGCCACTGCGTGTTATACTCTTAATCGATCTCTTGTACACACGCTTCACGGATTTTGTACAGTAAATAGACTCAGATATAACTGTACTGACTCACTCTTTTACATTCTATTAGTAGAAATACTTATAGTGTGTTTAGTCTTCCGGACCATCAGGTCTAAGAACGGCGAACATGTATGGAATCTGATACTTAGGTATTAGAGGAACTAGCCTTGTCACGTGCCCGGAAAACCAGTCAAGAATGGGGGGGGGTTCTTTGATGAATCTATCTGATCACAGGTGCAGTATTCATACTGTAATCATTGATCCTCACGGAATCAGAGGTTAACAGAACCGACCAGATTGAGTATCGTCTATACTTGATCCCTTCAAAATATAAAACCCATATGTTGTTACACAAATGTTTTTTTTAGACGACATTAATGGATATTACAAACAAAATGTTTGTTTGGTGGACTAAATAGTTCTAAGATAGCGAATGACACTCAAAGTTTCCGAATGTCAAAGACATGTGCTCATAACCTTACCCCATTTTCTTGAAGTAATCAAGAAACTACATTCAATAAGACTTCCACATAATCTCTGAAAATCAATGTCATCTTCAAATGCAAAAGTTCAAATGTGATTTGGAGAAGATAAATCATCAAAGCTTTCCAAATATTCACAGAATAATAGCAAGTGAGACTAAAGATCAGCGTATGGCAAGTTCACAGTGAAAGAAGATCACAAAGTAATTCAGAGATAGTAAATCTTCAACAAGTCCAAAGATCAGATCAAGTCATCACATCAAGTTCTGAAGATCAAGAATCAATGTTTAAAGTGAATGAATAACCATAAAGCGACAACAAGTGAAGTACCCTATCAACAACGCGCTAATAGACAATCACGAGTGAGCTACCATTCTCATAGACCACATCTAGGGGGAGATTCTATAGGTCACAAATAATGGACCCGAACAAAGAAACTTCTGACACTCCGAAGATACAAAGAACAAAATCAAGCCCGAAAGACATGTTAATTTAATTGTTTATTATGAATACGGCCCAAAATGTAACAAGCCAAAAGAAAGCCCATCAAAGCAAATACTATTATATATAATACACCTAAAGTTTATCAAAATTATGTTAGCCACTTCATTATCATTATTCATGTTTTAGATTTTTTAGCACTCTTCTTGGTTTCTTTCAATCACTCTTTGTTTCTTTCAATCAAAAGTTCTTCATTGTTTAAATCTTTGTGCCATTGATTTTGTGCTTCATACATGGAATGATCAAAGGATCCTACATGTTCTCCCACTTCCATACTGGGATCACAGGTTGAACCAACAAACCGGATGGTTTTTGGCATTCGGCTTTGACTTTTGCACAGGTTAGACACTTACTAATGTAGGTGGCAATCTCAACTTTTATATTTGGCCACCAATGCAGTTTTTTCAATTCTTGGTACATCTTGTCCGATCCAGGATGGATCGAATACTTTGACTTATGCGACTCGTGCATAATCAAAGTTCTCAAGTCACCAAAACAGGGTATCCAACTTCTATTCATCAAACATAACGTTCGATCAACACGGGGCTCCAGATTCTTAATCATACCTCCCAAATCTTCGGTTCCATAATTTTCTTCCTTTCTCGCCTCAACTTGCGCTTTTAAAATTTACACGGGAAGGTTCAGACCAGTCGTCAAAACCAAGGCTCGAACTCGTAGTGGCTTAATCCGTTCCTTTCGGCTCAAGGCATCCGCCACCACGTTCGCCTTTCTTGGATGATAACAAATTTTACAGTCGTAGTCACTCAACAATTCCAACCATCTACGTTGTCTCATGTTCAACTCTTTTTGATCAAGAATATATTGCAAGCTCTTATGATTAGTGAACACAACGCACTTCGTGCCGTACAAATAATGTCTCCACATTTTAAGAGCAAACACCACCGCTCCTAGTTCTAAGTAATGTATAGTGTAATTCTTCTCGTGAATCTTGAGTTGGCGTGACGCGTAGGTTATGACTTTCTTCCTTTGCATCAGAACTACGCCCAACACTTTGCGAGAAGCATCACAGTAAACCACGAAGTTTTCACTACCTTCGGGTAAAGCCAAGATCGGTGCACTACATAATTTCTGCTTCAACAGTTGAAATGCAGCTTCTGCCTTTTTAGTCTAATTGAACTTCACGCTCTTCTGAGTCAACTTCGTCATAGGTTTGGCAATCTTCGAGAAACCTTTGATAAATCGCCTATAATAGCCGGTAAGACCTAGAAATTGACGAATTTCTGTCGGAGTCTTAGGCGATGCCCAATCCTTAATTGACTCAATCTTAGCTGGGTCCATGTGAATGCCTTCACTATCAATCACGTGACTAAGAAATTGTACCTTTGAAAGCCAAAATTCATACTTCGAAAACTTGGCGTACAACTCTTCCTTCTTAAGCAACTCCAAAATTAACTTAAGATGTAGTGCATGCTCTCCCTCGCTCTTGGAGTAGATCAAGATATCATCAATAAAAATGATCACGAATTTAGCTAAGTATGGTTTGCACACCCGATTCATCAAGTCCATGAATACTGCCGATGCGTTTGTCAATCCAAAAGGCATTACTTAGAACTCGTAGTGGCCATAGCGAGTCCTAAACACCGTCTTTGGAATGTCCTCATCACGAACCCTGAGTTGGTGATAACCAGACCTCAATTCGATATTCGAGTAAACACTTGATCCTTACAATTGATCAAATAAGTCGTCGATTCTGGGAAGTGGATAACGATTCTTTACAGTCAACTTGTTTAGTTTACGATAATCGATACACATCTGAAAAGATCCATCTTTCTTTTTGAAAAACAAGACCGGGGCTCCCTAGGGTGAGGAACTCGGTCTTATAAATCCTTTGTCAGAAAGTTCTTGTAGTTGAGTAGACAATTCTTGCAGTTCAGACGGTACTAATCTATACGGGGCTCATGCCATAGGAGCAACACCTGGGACCAAGTCGATTTGGAATCTAACTTGTCGTGCTGGTGGCAATCTAGGCAAATCTTATGGAAAGAGCTCCAGAAAGTCCTGTACAGTTGGCACATCCTCAAGTCGTTTCTCCTCCGACTTGTCTTTGGTTTCCTTCCTCATAACTTGTGCCAGAAAAATTAGGCAACCTTTCTTAATATACTTCTGAGTCTTAGTGCACGGTATAATACTCAACTTCGATGTTTTTCCTTTGCCATTTATATCACCTTGAACTATCAAAACTTCATCTCCATAGGGAATCCACACAATCTTCTCATCACACACGATCACCGCATGATGGTTCACTAACCAATCCATGCCGATGATGACGTCAAAACTATCAAGTTCTATCGGCATTAGGTCAATATTGAATGGGTGACCTAGCAATCCTAACGTACAGCCTCTAAGTATGGTGTTAGTTTCATAAATTCTCCCGTCGGCTAATTCGACAACATAGCTAAAGTCTAAAGTATCAGGGATTTTATCAAGCATGTTGATCCCACGCCTTGATCGATTCTTTACCTTGTAAAGTGTTTGTTACCTTAGATGAATCCAAAATAACAATGGTTGAGACTTTGTTTGTATATCAATACTCTAGAAGTATTAATCAATGGAATAGTACCAAACAAAGAACAATGAATAAAACACAAACTGCTTCAATATTATTAAATCAATAATACGAGTACTCTTGCTTAGTACTAGGGTTACAACCTTGAAGCTATACGTTCTTTCTCTAAGATGTATATTTCTCTCTTAAGTCTATATAAAACCTTAACCTATGATCTCCTTTTATACACCACAAGGAGTCATTTACAAGATAACTACCGAACTTTTAGGATCAATTACAATTATAATCATATACGTAACTTCCTAAAATATATACATTTCCATATTTATCTCTTTACATCCTTATCTCCAAGTCTGCAGCTTAACTCCATTAGTACTGTTAGTTATACCTTGGCAGTATTAACTCTTGATGAAGATTTATTCCCAACAAAGCAAGGTACTAAAAGTAGTCGACACCAAACTTTGATCGGCACCCGAATCAAATAATACAGAAGCATAATGGTTGTTGAGAAGAAACGTACCCGTGACGACATTGGAATCGGGGTTAGCGTCTCATCCACCTAGCACATATGCTTTTCCTCTTGCTTCACCAATACCACTCTTGTTTCTAGTTTTGTTTCCACGGTTCTGATCTTTCAGCTTTGGGCAATCACGCTTGTAGTGTCCTTGCCTTCCAGCCGTGTAGGCTCTTGCTACATTCTGACCTCCAACATTCTGTCTTTTTTTTGTGGTTGCTGCCCACGGTTGTCCTTCTGGATGTTATCGAACTTTCTTTTGTTCTCAGCACTTTTCATAGCATAACCTTTCAACTTTTGATCCATTAAGTTGTTAGCCATACGGACAGCATCTTGTAGCCTTGTGGGTTCTGCAACAATCACATTTCCCTGGATATTATCCGGGAGACCTCCAATAAACTTCTCAACTCGATCCTCCTTTTCGGGAACCATCTTGGTGCACAACATGGTAAGCTCTTGGAATCTTTGAGTATAAGCAGCCAAATCGTTATTCTTCACGGTCAGATTTCACAGCTCAGATTCCATCTTTTGAATTTCAGTCCTTGGGCAGTACACTTCAGCCATTAGCTTCATAAGCTCTTCCATGACATGGCAAATGCAGCATCAGTTCCAATAGTTCTCTTATGTGACTTCCACCAAGTTAGTACACTATTTAATAGTGTGCAAGTAGCATACTTGACTTGGTATTTCTCTGGGCAATTGCTAATGTGGAATATTGTTTCCATCTTCTCAAACCACCTTATCAACCGGACAACTCCTTCAGTTCCCTTGAAGTTGAGTGGTTACATTTCATGAAGTCCTGGTACGTACACTCTTAGACAACAAACCTAGCATCTCTATCATTTTCATTATGATTTCCATTTCTATTCCCTGCTCTATTTCCGTTGCCATTACCATTTCCGTTACCACCCTTATCATTACCATTTCTAAGTCTGATGTTCCTATTTGCTTCACGGGTTTCTAAAGTTTTTGTCACGCGTCGGTTGATCATTTCCTCAATTGCAGCAGGCGTCATTCCAGAACGAGTGTTATTCATTGTTCTACATCACAAGACATCACACATGGTGAGATTCGATACGAGATAATACTACTATACATGGTAAATAAGATTTATAAAGGAAAATACAATAGAACATGTTTTTCCAGAACAAGTAAATAACAATAAAGACGAACACGCGAGCGAATCAAAATAAGCTTTTCATATCATAGCAAAGCTTCATAGTTGGTTACAATCTCAACAAGTGACTCTAACCTCCTAAGTCTCCTACGAGTATCATCACGATCCCTACGAACCTGACGAAACTCCTCCTGAGAAAGTGCCATGTGACGACGAAGATTGTCAACACGATCTCTCTCGATACACAACAAAGCTCGAACCCTTAGGTTCTCCCGTCCTAGACTCCTAACCCTATCAGCCAATCCAGCTCTCTCTTCGCTAGCCACCAACTGACTAGCCTCCAACTGTCTTTGAGCAGTCTCAAACTCGGTAATCCTATCAATAGGAACCTCCGACATGTAATGAACTATATCATAAATGGTATCCTTAAGATCAGGAATACCTCCTCTAGTGGACTAAGAAATATCGCTAGTAACCAATGGATCTATAGCGATCTCCCTCGTACCTCTCGCGCTGGCCTCTGCCTCAAACTCCTCATCGTCCTCCCTAATATCACTAGTAGCAACCCCAACACCCATATCTATACCATCCTAAGTATGAGCTCCAACTCCCTCACTAATACCCAAATCTGAAACAGTCTCTGCATCAGTAGTACCAATCTCCATATGCTCCTCTCTGCTAACCTCAGATGAGTATGAATCTCTGAACCTCTTGCGAGGCGGAAGATCAGCAAAATCAGGGGCTATCGATCACGAAACAGGAGTAGATGATGGTACCAAAGTAGAAGGGGAACTGCATCTCTTACGAGATGGTCCAACAGAAGGTAAAGATGAATCCAATGACCTCTCAGAAGATAAATTTAGGGATGACTCTGATGTTGTAGGTGGGTAAAGAGTAGACAATGGTGCAGACCTCCAACGCATATAAGCCTCACTACATCGTGGAGTACTAACCGAGGGATCAACCAATCTAGGTGATACAACTCTAGTCGATGGTCCTGAATGAGACTGACCTGATGCATCACATCCTGAAGAATGAACTGATGATGAGTCTGATAATGAATCTGAAGATGAACCTAAAGAAATATCTGATGAAGAGTCCGAAGATGAACTAGAAGAAGATGAGTCTGAAGTAAAATCTGGTGAAGTGTGACTATCTGAAGAACGATGAGATACACGTATCCATGCAAGTCTACGAGCAAGAAAAGGTCCAACTCTCTTCCTTGCAGTCAACAACTTACGCGGCCCATTGGGGTGGGTGCGGTAAGGTTGACCGAAGGGAATAGCCTCACCGGGTTAGACAAGAATCGCTAGCCGTCGACGAATCTCGGGTGGGGAAACAACAGGTGCAAGTGGAAACTCAGATGATGGTGTAAGAGACTCACGCCTCTCGGGTCTCTGCTTAGCAGGCTCGGACTCATTGTCCGCCTCCGAGTCATCAGTACATAAGAAGGGTGAAACCAATGGTAACTCTGGTGCTACAGGTAAGGAATCCTTTGATGGATCAGAATCAAAAGAAGACGAATAATCCACCAAATCGAGCACTCTGGTAGGTGAAATGACAAAAGTGCTCCCACCTCCGGTGCAACTAACGGATCAACAAGTGCAATGGGAACCTCAGTAGGAACTACGATGATAACAGGGATACTGGTAGGAATAGTGCCAAAAAGGATCTCTCGTGGGACATGAAAACCTACACTCTCCTTAGATGAATCTGACGAAATAGGAAAAACAGGGGCTGCCATAACCTGCACAAGAAAAAGTTTATATAAATCTCTTTATATGAAACCATGCTAAGTGCGTGCAATGCCGAGAAGTAAGTATGATGCAAAATATGATATGGCAAAATGATGTATAAAGTAATTATGGCAATATGATATATATAATTTGCACTTATATATATATATATATATATATATATATATATATATATATATATATATATATATATATATGTGTGTGTGTGTGTGTGTTTGTGAGTGAGTGAGGTGTATGTGTGTGATGTGTGTGTGTATTAATATGCTATAATATTAGATATTATATGTAAGCAGGTAAAAACACGTAGATCATATACTTGCTATAAACAGACCTAGTATAAAGCTAATACTGTTCATATAACCCTTGCTGGTGATACCAATATGTCACAAACCCCTAAACAGTGCTAGACAGAAACACTGTCCGGGCGTGACCGGTCCATAATATACATCACACAAGATCAAGTAAACGACCACTACATGGACGTTTGATAAAACATAACTCGTTGCTTTGATTAAAAATAAAATAAGTCTTACAATATTCTTAACATAAATGAAATAGTTTTAGCGAAAGCTTAAGACAAATGCAGCGGAACCATAACAAGTTTTTAAAACAACGAGTATTTAAATTTAAAGATAAATATTCTTGAAAGACACCCGGCAATGCATGCAACATCAATTGGCACCTCAAGAATAATCCAGCTAAGCACCTGAGAAAACATGCTTAAAACAATCAATATAAAGTTGGTGAATTCATAGGTTTGAATTTAGTAATAAGAGTGGACCACAAGTTCACAGTACGCATGCGATAGTTATAACAGACACAACTCCACATAAAAAGTATTTACTGTTGCGCTAAGCTCATGACACCGAGGCTCAATTCAAAGAAGCATATTATATGCCAATCAAGAAATTTACTGCCCTAGATGTATCTGACCAAGATCACCTAGTGAAATCTGACATGGTATATATCTGTTTGTTTGTGTCTCTCGAATCTAGTAAGCGTTACTTACCCGGATAGGGATAATTAGTCCCAATAGATTTATTTACAACATTCGCGCTCACTTAACCAGTACGGTCGGTTAAGAAATTAACAGGTTTCATGATAATTCGGAGCTAATTTTTGGTCTATTTACAACTTAGCCAACAACTTAATCAGGACAAGGTAACGTAAAGTAACGTGTCCAATAGTTTTAAAACAAGCAATGTTCTCAACCCCAAAGTAGAAAGTAGAAATAGTAAAACGCGGGGCTATGAACTCACCTTTAGCAAATGGTGAGATAAATATCAATGAAGAGATATAATGCCAAGAGGTCCTACTTGCGACCTAAATCAATGATGCGTCTTAGAAAGACGAAAAGTATACGAAACTTGTACGAATCGTTTATAAGAGAAAAAGTCATCCATGAGTGTTTGTGCTTTGGCTTAATTAATAAAACGTGACTAAATAAAATTATAGAGTTTTTCGTTAAGTTTCGGCGTTTAACTAAAAATTACCATTTTTAGTAAGTTTCTATTTTAGGAAAGTTTTTAGTTTCGGGACGTTAATACCGTCCCCTATATTTGCTAAATCCATATTTCCTTAAACGCACTAGAGAATCCTAAACGTTTAACTTCCATGCCTATCTTGCTAATATTCACTAAACTTACTATTTTTAGTAACCTTAACGTTTTCTCTAAAATATGTTAACGACGTTTCTAATGATACTAATCAATATATATGTGATACTATATGTTTTGCTAGTGTTTTAAAAGCTCAAATCATCCCGAAAGCGTCTGAAAACTCATATTACTATTCACATCAGCACATTCGTTAGTTATTTTGTCAAAAAATGTTTCAAGTTTCATTTGGCTATAACTTGGCCGTTTTTAGTCCGATTTTAGTGTACCATATATGAAAATACTTCTACTCGATAACGATCCTCGTTCAAAACTACCTTTACGCCTAATGAAAACTTTCTTAAGTCGACTAAAACCTCAAACAATTTCAGATCAACAACTATTATTTCAAACGCTTTTGAAAATCAGCACCAAATTTCATTCACAACTAGTGCTTAATCTAGTCTATTCTCCATTCACGAGCTAACCACAAAAAACCACACCTAAAACTTAACCTAAATCCCTTTATTTCTATTGTTTGCAAACTCACTATTTCACTCACCCACCAATATCATAAAGTCATAAACATATTACTTCCATTTTTATAAAAGATGTCAAGATGTTATTTCATTTCTTTTAGAAAAATTAACACAAACACCATAGGACTTTATAGATCTATGCAAGAACATAAGTAAATAATGAATGAAAGTAGAAATGAAAGCATAAGTTTCAAAGTAAGCTTACAAAATGAAGAACAAGCTTAAGAAAATAGATAGAAGAATGAATGGAAACTTAGATCTTGAAAAAAACCCAAATAAAAACCAAACTTTAATTTGTTAATTTGTAGATCTTGAATTAAACCCTTGAATCAATGAACCAATACTTGAAATCACCCTAAATGACCTTAGATATGAACCTAGTATGCTTGGATCTTGCAAGAAATCAAAGATATAGAAACTCTAAGAGGATGTTTGTTTGCCATGAGAAAAGAGAGGGAAAAAGAGAGATGAGAAAATTTTTGAGAAGCTATTAAATGAATGGAAGACCTAAGTTATGAGAAGTGAGGTATATATAGGAATTAACTAGGGTTTTGGGTGACCACATGTCCAAGTAAGTAACCAACACACACCAAAGTGTGTGTTCAGCAAAGGCAAGCCACAAGGACCATGGTTTTTAATTTTTGGGACCATGGTTCATTATCTATGTATAAGAGCTAGTCAAACATGGTCAAAATGTGTAAGTATGCATTTTTCTTGACCTTGGATGGTTATGTGTGCATGAGATGAACTTCCTCATGTGTCACTTTCATACACATGCATGAGACTTTCAAAAAAAGATGCCTTTGATTAAATTTCAAGACTTATGGTTGTTTTGGTTTGGGTTTAGCCATCCAAATTTAACAAGCGGGGAGCTATGAACGAAATTCTTTACTTATAAACACGAGATGAATGATAACTAAGGTTTACACGAAAAGATTTTGGGTTTTCGAGGTTCCGTTTGATCAAAAACGCGAAAAACGTAATTTATACGCTAAAACATAAAAATAAGTATTGAAAGTCATCATAAACTAGGAAACACTTAGAAAAGATAAAATAATACATATAATATCTAGACTAGTCGAAATCCGAAGTTGGAACACGTCCGATGACGTTTTTCAGATTTACGCGGGTTAACTTCTCGGTAAATTGCCAGATTCAAACGTAACGTATAAAAGTAAAAAATAATGATCGAAAAAGGTTAAAATATTGACCTGAAATTTATGGGGTGTGACATCCTTCCCCTGTTAAAAGAGATTTGTCCTCAAAGCTTAAGACGCAACTTTAGATGCAGGTGTAGGGTCAACAAAAAGATGAGGATACTTTTTCTTCATTTGGTCCTCGCACACCCAGGTAAACTCAGGACCTCGTCTTGAGTTCCAACGGACTTTCACAATTGGGATGCGAGCTTTGCTTTAGTCATTTAACTTCTCGATCCATGATTTCGACCAATTCTTCAATGAAATTAAGCTTGTCATCAATCTGGATTTCATCTAACGGAATAGCTAAGGGTTCGTCGAAGAAACACTTCTTCAAATTGGAAACGTGAAAAGTACTATGAACCCGACTTAATTGCTCTGGGATTTCATCCAGTGGCTTACGTCTCCTATCGGCGTAGCTCTTTTGTCTATCATGTGCCGCTTGAATACGTTTCTTGATTTGGATGATCTTTTCCTAGGTTTCATGAATAATCTCAGGGCCAATAAGCTGAGTATCTCCAACCTCAGCCTAACAAACAGGCGATCAACACTTTCGGCCATACAGTGCTTCAAACGGTACAACTTTGATACTCGTATGGTAACTGTTGTTGTAGGGAAACTCCACCAAAGGTAGGTGTCTGTCCCAACCTTTCCCAAAATCAATCACACAAGCACGCAACATGTCCTCTAAGGTTTGGATGGTTCTCTCACTCTGACCACCCCTCTGTGGATGATAAGCCGTACTCATATCCAATTGAGTACCTAGAGCTTTGTTTATCGATTTTCAGAAATGAGATGTAAATTGGTATGTGCTTAAATACACATACCTTTGACCTAATAAAACAAGCTTAAATGACCAAAAAATGGGCATAAAAATGCCAAATTTATATTTGTTTTGCTTTGTATACTATGCAGGTAACGAATATTCACTAAAGGACAAAAACAAAGCCAAAATCGATAAAACCGAGCACGAGAATGGAAAGAGAGTGAAAAGTCGAAGCCAAAGAAGTGTCTATCTTAAATGGGCCAACCCGCACCCATTTAATGGGCTGGGCCAGCCAATTAAGACTTTATCTATAAGTCTTACAAGTTAAAAAAGTCCAAGTCTAATCTAATACTATACCGGCCCAAAATAAAAACATATAAGCCCATGAGCGAAACCATAACACCCGTTAGTCCATTACACCTCTAGTCCTTTTCTATTTCACCACAAGTCCTAAAACCTTCACACCGTTAGTTCCCAACCCTAACGCCTGTTAACCTTTTAGAAAATCCAAAAACCCGCCAATACTACTATTCATTTTCCCCTCTAATAAACCCTGCAACCCGACAAAAAAACCCCTACTTAAACCCTACCCCCAACAAGATGACAAGATACCTTGGCAATCCTATGGAAGCTGATTGGACATAATCAAATCAAGGGTTATGATCAAAGTCAAAGAAACACAACAAAGGATTCAAGGGCTGAGATTAAAGGCTTAGAGAACACTCTCCCATTCCTCTCACAGAAGAAACACAAGCTCAAGACCTAGATGCTTCTCAAGTCGGCTATAAATAGAGGCCATTGTCACACATTAGGGAGAGTAGTCTGGTAATTTTTCAATCTTATTGTAACTTCCAGCTTATATTAGTTTGTTTTAGCTTATTGTATTTCCTTTAAAAAGCCTTGTACTCAGTTTTAATGTTTTAATGAAATTATAAGTTTTTATGTTAAAATTCTGTTTTTGTGATAATGAAATTCATGTTTTGAAAAGGTTTGATAAACTTCATTAAGCTTAGTTCTCTTATATTTTTAGTTGTTTTACTTCAACTATATAAGTTTTTACATAGTTCTCTTATATTTTTAGTCACTTTTACTCAAAATCATCCAAAAAGCTATTGTGGAAGATAAGCCAAAAAGGGAATGGCTTATTGGACTCATACCAGCTTGTTTTAATCAAGATGGAGCTTATAGATCTAGCTTTTCAAAAGCTTATTACCCTTATTTTGTGCAAAGGGAATTGTAAGTTCTTATTTTCAAGTTTTAAAGCTCGTTGACTTTTTGCTTATTGCATTGCTTATTCTGTCTTATTATTGCTTATGTTTGCTTATTCTGTCCTTATAAATGCTTTTCATGTTTGTGTTACGACTTTTATGTCATTTGGATTTGATTCCATTTAAAGTGTCTTAGTTGTGCTTTAAATCTGCTTAATGCTTGTGCTTATTGATTAGGTGCTTAATTGTCCTAATACAATGCTTATTAGTCCTTAACATACTTAGTATTCAATCTATTTTCAATTATCAAAGCTTATTTTTGTTTGTTTAGCTTAAAAATGAAAAATCTAATCTTAAAGGGGTGTTTGGCTTAGCAGTATTAACCAAGTGTTAATACTGCTTGTGTATTTTTGGTTTTGAAATCTAAATTTGATTAGCTTTAAATCGGTATTAATGTGAGTTTTAATGAAGTTTGAATAAGTCTAGTTAAGATTTTAGGTTTGGTTTTTCAATGAGTAAGTCTGCTAGTTTTAATAGATGTCCAAAAAGCTATTTTGTGTGATTCTACTTAAGGTATGGTTTTTATGCTCAAAAGTGGTTACATTGGCATCAATGAACTTCTGTTAAGAGTTGTTAGTCTTTGGAAAACTTATTAAGCATTTTTGAACAAAGATTAGTCAAGTAGGTTGTTCAAGGTCTAGACCTAAATATCTCTTTTTGCAAATCAAATTAAGACAAATCATAGCTTAATTTTGATTAGTTTTTGTTAAATTTAGCTTATAGTAATATGTTTTAAATCTGTTTCAAGTTTTCAATTTGTCACAAGTCCTTTTGAGTCTTAAATCTAAAGTTGCTAATAGCCTTTTCATTTCAAAAAGCCAAAAAAAGAATAGTAGTGTGTCTGTCATTTTCACTTTGCTTTTCTAGCTAATTTCTTAGGCTTATTTGCTTATATTCAGCTTATTTGTGTCCTTTGGGTATAGGTGGTTGATTCGTCTGATAGTATATATATAAAATACTACTAGGCAAATCCAAACTCTTCACCCTTGACCAAGGTAAAAAGTCAAGACCTACTTAAATTTCTATAGGTATTAGGTCAATATTGAATGGGTGACCTAGCAATCCTAACGTATAGCCTCTAAGTACAATGTTATTTTTAGAAACTCTCTCGTCGGCTAATTCGACAGCATGGCTAACGTCTAAAGCATCAGGGATTATATCAAGTAAGGTACTAAAAGTAGTCGACATAAAACTTTGATCGACACCCGAATTAAATAATACAGAAGCATAATGGTTGTTGAGAAGAAACGTACCTATGACGACGTTAGAGTCGGGGTTAGAGTCTCCTTCACCTAGTACATATGCTTTTCCTCTTGCTTCACCAATCCCACTTTTGTTTCCAGTTTTGTTTCCACGATTCTGATCTTTCAAATTTGGGCAATCATTCTTGTAGTGTCCTTGCCTTCCACACTCGAAACAAGTTAAAACTCTCTGATTCACTACTTGACCCCTCTGAGTAGAAGTAGTGGAAATCGTGGCCTTACAATCGCTGGTTAAATGTCCAACCTTGTTGCACTTCCCACACCTCACAGTGCATGGCCCTTCGTGATGAAACTTACACTTGTTGCAAAGAGGTAACGGTCCATTATACACTCATCTGTGCATGGCCCTTCATGATGATATTTGCACTTGTTGCAAAGAGGTAGCGGTCCATTATACACTCTCCTTTCATTGTTGCCAGTCCCTCTGGATGTTATCGAACTTTCTTTTGTTCTCAGCACTTTTCATAGCATAACCTTTCAACTTTTGATCCATTAAGTTGTTAGCCATACGGACAGCATCTCGTAGCCTTGTGCGTTCTGCAGTAACCACATCTCCCTGGATATTATCTGGGAGACCTCCAATAAACTTCTCAACTCGATCCTCCTCTTCGAGAACCATCTTGGTGCACAACATGGTAAGCTCTTGGAATATTTGAGCATAAGCAGCCAAATCGTTGTTCTTCACGGTCAGATTCCACAGCTCAGATTCTATCTTTTGAATTTCAGTCCTTGGGTAGTACACTTCAGCCATTAGCTTCATAAGCTCTCTCCATGACATGGCAAATGCAGCATCGGTTCCAATAGTTCCCTTATGTGAGTTCCACCTAGTTAGTGTAATGTTTAACAATGTGCAAGTAGCATACTTGACTTGGTATTTCTCTGGGTAATTGCTAATGTAGAGTACTGTTTCCATCTTCTCAAATCACCTTATCAACCCGACAACTCCTTCAGTTTCTTTGAAGTTGAGTGGTTGACATTTCATGAAATCCTGGTACGTACACTCTTGGACAACAGGCCTAGCATCTCTATCATTCTCATTGTGATTTCCATTTCCATTCCCTCCTCCATTTCTGTTGCCATTACCGTTTCCGTTACCACCCTCATCATTACCGTTTCCAAGTCTGATGTTCCTGTTTGCTTTGCGAGTTTCTAAAGCTTCTATCACGCGTCGGTTGATCATTTCCTCAATTGCAGCAGGCGTCATTCCGGAACGAATGTTAGTCATTGTTCTACATCACAAGACATCACACATGGTGAGATTCAATACGAGATAATACCACTATACTTGGTAAATAAGATTTATAGTGAAAAGCATGACAAATCGCGTACTACTTGCGTAAAGAAAGCTATTACGAAATATACTAGTTGTTCCGTCTTATCTTTTCTTGTGTGCAAATTAGGTGCAAAACTCATAAGGAGTTCTAGATATCTACACTACGAACCTTATTCCTAACCGGTTATATTCTCTCCACAAACAAACGGCCTATACAACTATAAACCATTCATATAATAATACACATTTTCTAAAATAAATCAATCAACAATAGAATCACATACTCTACCAGCACATACCACAATGTTACTTGACCGGATGAAAACTTGATTGTAGTCACCTAATTTTCGTAAATTCACTCAGTCCAAAATATTGTGTTTCTAGTACTTGCTTAGTTTGTCCGTTAGCAGGTGAAAAATAGACTTAAGCTCAATCATTCAACTGAAAGAGTCATTTTTTCTCTTACACCATAGCTTAAAAAAATTAGTGCACGCGGTGTCACTTGTACGATGGCGTTTGGCTTAGCTTATACGAGTGGGCTTATCAGCTTATGTCAGATGGTTTTGATAAGCTTTGTCGCCAGCTTATATAACAATATTATATAAAAATACTTTTAAAAACTCGTTTAATAATTACACATATATAATATTCATGTACTTTTTTGTCATTCTGCCTTATTAATTATGATAAGCCGCTTATATAACATAAGCTTAGCCAAAGACACCAAATTATTGAAACAAATATACCTTTACTAGAAGCAGCATTATTAGTGTTAGGAGGATCAGTCGTATTAACTACAGAAACAACCGGCGTGTTGTTCTTTTGATCATCGTGACGCCAATTATCAACAACGATGACGCCATCTGGTGAATCAAGGGTGGAAAGCGTCGTCTTTTGCGAAGCTGAGGCCATTGGGAAGGGTTAGCAAGCTCACTATATCCACCGTAATAGTAAAAATGCGTAGAATCTACCACTAACATACATAAGCAAATTCTCTATATGGTGTTACGATGATACCCCCACATACACACTCTCTCTCACCAGTGACGACAATCAGCAATCAGTGAGTGATGGAGATGAAAATGGTGGAAATGAGTTTGTATTTATATTTCTCCAGCTGGACAGGGGGGGGATATGGTTATGTGGATTTCACATGACAACAAAAGAGGGCTGTTTAAGGGGGTGTTTGGATTGATTCCAAGGTTTTTATAGATATAGGTTATCGAATTTTGTGATTTTTTTAATAAGGTAACTCAATATAAAGAAAATGTCTAATCTGGTTACTCCTCTTATGGGTCGGGACATGATCAGTTTTCTCTATCTACCTCATCAGTTAATGGCCCCATTCGTTTCATGTTGGTTTATTTATCAGGTTATTAGACAGATATGTTACTCAACTTTGCGAATTTGTTTACCTAATTTAATAAAGTTTTAATTTGTTCAATTGGGTTAGAATGTATATTTATTTATATTTTTGAATCATTTTAACATCATATACCTTTGAGTTCTTAGGAACTACATCATCATTTTCTAAGACCGTCTCATATACTTTAAGGTTGCGAATTAACTCGTCAAGAGGAAGTTACGCCAAATCCTTGGCTTCTTCAATCGTCGTGAGCTTCGAACACCATTTTAACAGAAGAACATGAATAAAATTTCACATATGGTTCTTGTTAGGGATGAGCACGATACCAGATTGGTACCGAACTGGTACCGAATTGATGGTACCTTTTTTTTCCGAGCATAAAAGTCGATTTTCAGAAGAGAAAAAGAGCAGAAGAGGTCTTGCAACACATTCTAATCCATAAAAGACAACGTGTAATTTCTTATTCTTTTGTAATCGTTTAGTTTTTGGTATCATTCGCTAACTCGGTTAGTTTACCTTGGCTAAAACAATTACTCTTGTATTAATTATGATGTTTGAAGGCTAATACCTTTGGGTATTAGCCGTTATTATAAAGATCTGAATGTTTGGTTTTGTTTATATCTCGATTGCTTAATTTATCATTGGACGCTTGTTTATGTTTATCAATTCATACTTGTTTACGTGCTTTTGTATGCGACCTATCATTCAACTGGATCTAGTGATACGAACCAAGTAATCTAGATGTCAAGATAGCTCTCCATATAGTGATTTATACATTTAGAATCATAGGATCACAAATATTGTCCTTCTAAAATCATGCTAAGCATACGCTTCTGGCTTAACTAGTTAACGGAAACCGCCTTTAGTTTATTAAACATGTTGACCAATAGGTGAATCTAGATAATTCAACATGTAATGTTCTAATTCTATTAGATAGTTAGACAAGTGGACTACTAGAGTTTAAATTGCCATTAAGCAGTAAGTGGGTAAAGTCTCTATGAGCTAGTGTTTAACAAGATCACCATTGCTTTAATCCCTAAGATAGATTATAATCAGGTAATAAGGATGCTTTATGTGGATGCTTTAATTGTGACAGAATTAATGTGTCTAGGTCTTAGGATGAAGTCCCGCCTAAGTCTAAGAATGATATACGTCTTCGAGATAAGTAATCATTGCACTGAATAAACAAACCAACTTCTAATCGGATTAATAATGGCTAATACAGTTTTCTATCATAAGGATCGACCCCTTTTATCTTCTGTTAATTTGCTTGCATGGGTTAAAGTGTCTTGAATTGATTATAGTCACCAACCAAACCTGTGCTAGTCTTTCAAGCTGAAAACCCCCTTTTATCTGTTAGAATTAGGATTAGAACTAACATAGGATTAGCATAGGTTTGACTTAGATTAGAATTAACTTAGATTAGATAACCAAAATATAAATAAATTGAGAGATTTAACCTCGCTTCAAGTGTTTGACACCCTACTTACCACGAATCTACCACCAACGGGTACACTGCCCGTTAAAGTGTTGTTTTTTGTTAAGTCGGCAAAATATAAATTTAAAACTTGAACTATCATAAATAAACACCACACAACGACACATCAAGTTTTTGGCGCCATTGCCGTGGAGTGAAAATTAATCTTGATTTTTATTTTATGTTTTGGTTTTTAGATTAGATCTAACCTTTAGGAGTAGTGTAAAATAGATTAGTTTATATTCCTGCTTGTTTGCTTACTCTGTTTGTGTTATACGGCGTATTCAGTTCACTGAATACGACGTATTGGTTATTTAACAAGTTTTTCTAGTAAGATTGTTACAGGATGGACTATCCAAACATTACTATGGAAGAGTCATAAGGCTTGAACCCCCCCCACAACAAACCTCTTGCCTTGGGAGAAAAAAGTCTACGCGTGGTAAAGTGTATAACTGGGAAACTGCTACGTATGGTAAGATCTGGGATAATGAAGAGGTTCACGACGTCGGATCTGTTGAAACTAAATTCCTAGCTATAGTCTTTAATGACACATTAACATCTAAAGCAACTCTCGTGTGAACCTACGGTAAGTTCTCTCAATGACAATGCAATTGACTTTAGAATATCGTTTGACGAATCTGACGATGAAGATTACACGGTAATTTATGACAAAAATTCATTTTCCTATAAAATCATTTCTGTCAATAATTTGAAAACGGATTCGGAAAATGATAATGAAAAAGTTAATACGCCTTCGCTTCCGTCACCCGAGCCTACAGTCAGTTGTTTTGATGATTTAGACTTCTTTAAAGATTTTGAGAATGAATTTCCAGCCATTGTTTACAATGATGCTCTAACGTCTAAATCAGTTTTCTTAACTGAACCTACTGTAAGTCCTCAACATATCGATGAATTTAATTTGAAAGATGAAACATCATTGTCCGAATATGATGAAGAGGAGCAAAACGTTTTATACTTTAATGATCTATTTTCTTTTAACGTAATTTATCCTGATGATTCAAAATCGGGTGAGGACAATGATGATGATAAAATCGATATTGAACACTCTTCGGGGGATTTATCTGTCAAACCATTACCTGATACCGATGATGGTGCCGATGCACATGGGTCAAATAAACTTTTGGAAACAAGTCATGATACATCTAATAAATTTTTTAAAACTGAAACTTTTATCAGGGAATTAAATTTTAATATCGTGACTTGTAATTATATTACCAAAGGGATGCTAATAAATCTTTTTAAGAATTTATGTGTGCCATTTGGCATCCCGTTCGACCCCAAATTATTTTATAAGGATGAGAGTAAATTAGGGCAAGTCTAACTTAAAGACTTTTCTGTAAACAAAAGTACTTGCCAGGAGACAACCCGGAATGTATTTTCAATTTTTTATCGAGTCTGTCTTCCCAGACTGTCTATATGGCGTATCCAAACCCCATGGATACAGCGTATCGACTATCTGGACGTTATCCAGTCTTTATTTTCAGCACAGTCGATACGGCGTATTCGTTAAACAAATACAGTGTATTCAACATAGGTATCAATACGGCGTATCCTGGGGTATGGATACGGCATATCAACTTCCTGTGCAGTTTTAGGTATTTATTTTGAGTCTAACCAAATGAATACACGGAGATAGAATTGCATTTGTTTTCTGAGAATTTACACAGGTGTGGGGGTGGGGGGGGAGAGTTCCTGGGGTATGGATACGCTTTCAACTTTGTGCAGTTTTAGGTATTTTTTTTGAGTCTAACCAATATGAATACACGGTGATAGCAATTTGCAGCTTGTTTTCGGAAGATTTTCACAGGATCACGTGAAAGGAAATGTCAGAAGAATGTTGGTGAAGAATTTTCAAATTTGGAGATCTTAAAGTGTAAGGAGTCCTTGAAACTTTAAGGAGGGCTATTCAACCACAATCTTGCTAAAAATACATC
This sequence comes from Tanacetum coccineum, assembly GCA_026074375.1. Lineage (NCBI taxonomy): Eukaryota > Viridiplantae > Streptophyta > Magnoliopsida > Asterales > Asteraceae > Tanacetum > Tanacetum coccineum. The sequence goes on from BQNB010005943.1 coordinate 87,985, forward strand.
AACAGGAAAGATCTACCGAGCAAATATCTGGGGAGTTTTCATTTCTAATTCTTTTTAATTCCCGTATTTAATGTTTTATTATATTACAACGAGGAAGTAGTATAATTAAGTGGGGATGTATTTGAAATGTTTACTTGTCCTATTTTTCACACTAAAATGCGTAAATTTATGCTCAATTTTTTTTTTCATGATTACTGTTGTGAATTTTCTGTACATAACCCGCACTCTTAAAACCTTGTTAGATATTGTAGGAATTTAAACCTATCCGTTTCCAATATGTTTTACACAAATTCTATAAAAATTTGAGTGTGACGGTGATGTAGTTTAGACTTTAGAGACTTGGGTGGTATATCTTTTCGAGACCGTTTAATGAGTACTATGGATTTAGATGGAGTAACTTGTTTAAATTGGTAAATTTTTTTAGGATTACAGCCAAATCGACTTTACATGTTGTTATTAACTAACTATCTGGTTATGTTAAAAACCCATATAAACCCTTGGTTACTCTCATTTTAAGGTAAGATTACCCCTAGACAACCCGTAGAGTCAATCTTTAGTGAATTTCACAAAATATTTGTTTTGTTCACATTTACACCTAGCCTACCCTGTTAGATTAAGTTTATTTTACAGTTGCTAGTTGCTTAAAGTGTAAGTTTGTATTTCCCTGCGTCTTGTCTGTCTTTTTGGTACGGTTGAGACAGAAATTTGAACATTCGCACTTTGGGATATGATATATTATAGTCAAAACTCATGTATTTTTACTACCATCGCAATTAATGGTACGTCCAAAGAACGAAGAATTACAAAAGGAATTATCCGGAATTATTATGATCGTGAAGATGGTGAAACTACACCGAGTTTCGTAGTATAGTGAATAAAAAAAATCAAAAAAATTAGAAAAATCGCAATAAAAAAAGAAGGAAAGTTTGAAGATAATCGTTTTGCAACTACCGAAGGAATCGCACAAAGGATCGATTATTCGTTGATACAAATCGACGATGTAGAGTATTGTATAAAGTGAAAGATATCGCCACTTTCCTTGTAAAGTATGTAAAGTTTGGGATGTTTGGGAAGTTGACCGTTACGGGAATGCCAACTTAGGTTGTTGTTTTTGATCTATGATCAAGACGTTTTAAATAGTTGTGTCTTTATCATGGTAACGGTCGGGAAAAAGTGTCTAGCAACTTGTATTTTAGACTTAATCTATTTGATTCGTAATTTTTATTTAACAATAATTTAATTCCCTTTCCTAATCATTAACCATGGGTTTTACGCGAATGAGGATGTGATCGAGCATGCATGTCTATTCCGTCGTTACGACCATGTATGCATGTCTCAGCTGCCTTGTTGGTTTATTACTATTGGTGAAAGTTAGAAGATCCATACCCTATATTACTCTAATATTCCTACTCTTTAGCTTATTCGAGGTGGGAGTGAGCAGTCACATGTGTCTATCCCATCGTTACGGGTATGTATGTGTGGTCTTTGTCGCCCTCCTGGAATATTGGTATCGATAAAGATTAGTTAGAGTAATCAACCCTAAGCCTTCTCATATGTACCTTTATAAACGTGTTACTCCTTAGCTTTAGCGGTGGAGATGTGTATCCTTGCCAAGCATGGGGAAAAGTATAGTTGAATTGCATGATATGTTGAAACTCCATGAGAAAGGTATTTCAAAGAAAGCTGAAACTCCCGCTGTGTTAGCTATACGAGAGGGTAAGATCTAGAAGGTCAAGAAGAAACAGAAAGGGGCAAATGGTAAGGACAAGGGAAATAATAAGCTTACTTATGCTCCCAATATCCTACCGCCGCCTAAGAGAGATAATTTGGTAAAGGACTCTGTCTGCCACTACTGCAAAGAGATGGGTCATTGGAGGAGAAGTTGTACGTCCTACCAAGCTGAGTTAAAGAAGAGGAAGAATGCTAGCGTGGCTAGTACTTCAGGTATCTTCACTAGAGAACTATATGCTTTTCTTAATAAGACTTGGGTATATGATACGGGTTGTGGTACTCATATCTGTAATACTTCGCAGGGTCTTAGAGGAAGCAGGATGTTGAAACATGGATCTTTGAGTATGTACATGGGCAATGGAATGCGTGCAGTCGTTAAAGCTATTGGAAGTTTTGATTTAGTTCTTCCTAGTGGTTTAATAAATGTATTAGACAACTGTCATTTCACACCTACTATTATAGGGGTGTTATTTCAATTTCTCGATTGGTTAACAATGGTTATATTCATACATTTATGAATTATGGTATTTCTATTTAGAAAGATAATGTGTTTTATTTTAATGCAATTCCACATGATGGTATTTATGAAATAAATATGCATAATCTTTATCCAAATGTTAGTTCTATGTTTAATGTTAGAAATAAAAGAGCCAAACATGCGTTGGACTATTCTTATCTATGGCATTGTCGTCTTTGTCATATAAACAAGAAACGCATAGACAAGCTTCAGCGAGATGGGATCTTGCAACCCACTCACGATGAATCACTTGAGAAATGCAAGTCTTGTATATCTGGAAAGATGGCGCGTAAGCCTTTTCCACATCAAGTGGAAAGAGCTAAGTATCTATTAGGACTTATACACACTAATGTATGTGGCCCTTTTAGAATTGTGTCAAGAGAGGGTGCTAGTTACTTCATCACCTTTATAGATGATTTCAGCCGTTATGGTTATGTTTACTTGATGAAACATAAACATGAGGTGTTTTAAACATTTAAGGTCTTTCAGAATGAAGTTGAAAATCAACTCGATAAAAAGATAAAGGCGATTTAATCCAATCGAGGAGGCGAATACCTGAGTCATGAATTTGTTAATAACATGAAAAGTTGTGGTATTGTATCCCAACTTACTCCACCTTATACACCACAACATAACGGGGTGTTTGAGAGGAGGAGTTGAACTTTACTTAATATGGTTCGATTCATGATGAATCTAACAACTCTGCTAAAATCCTTTTGGGGATATGCTCTCGAGTCTGCAGCTCGCATTCTCAAAATGGTTCCAACCAAGAAGGTTAAAAGGACGCCTTATGAAATATGGCATGGGATAGCTCCCAAATTGTCCTACTTGAGGGTTTGGGGTTGTGAGACACTCGTAAAACGATACATGCCTGACAAACTTGATCCTAGATTCATTAAGTATGTCTTTGTAGGATACCCAAAGGAAACGATGGGTTACTACTTCTACTATCCACTCAAGAACAAGAGTTTTGTTGCTCAAAATGCTGAGTTGTTTAAGAATAGCCTCATGGTACAAGAATCAAGTGGGAGTCATGGACTTCTCGAATCAAGTGGGATTGACAGAGGACTTGAATTAATTCAAGAAGAAGATACACAACCTTCTAAAATTACTAGCGAAGTACATAATGAGGTCGCGGCTATCAAGGTCAATCCCCAAAATGTTGAAGTTCTTATTCGTAGATCCGCAAGGATACCTTAAGCACCAGATAGATATGGATTTTATGTTGATGTTGAGGAATATGAATTAGGGGATCTTAATGAACCACCTAATTGCAAGGCTGCATTATCAGATCCTGAATTTGACAAATGGCTTGAAGCTATGAATATGGAAATGCAATCCATGAAAGATAATCAAGTCTGGGTTTTGGTTGATATTCCTCCTAATGGTCGAACTGTTGGGAGTAAATGGCTTTTCAAAAAAAGATTGACATGGATGGTAATATATAGACCTTTAAAGCTCGTCTTATAGCAAAAGGCTATACCCAAACCTACGATGTAGATTATGAGGAAACCTTCTCTCATGTTGCAGACATTAGAGCTATAAGGATTCTTTTAGCCATAACCACATTTTATAACTATGAGATTTAAAAAATGGATGTCAAAACCGCCTTTCTGAATGGTCACATAAGTGAGGACGTATATATGGTGCAACCTGAGGGGTTTGTGGATCTGAAACGTCCCAACAAAGTATGCAAACTTCAACGTTCCATTTATGGATTAAAGAAAGCATATATAAGTTGGAATAAAAGGTTTGATGTAGAAATCAAGAAGATTAGTTTTACTTAAAATTCTGATGAGCCATGTGTATATCTCAAAGCTAGTAGGAGTAATGTTGCATTCCTAATCTTATATGTCGATGACATATTACTTATGGGAAATAACATTACAATGCTGTAAGAAGTTAAATCTTGGCTTTGTAAGTATTTTTCTATGAAAGACTTAGGAGAAAAAACATACATACTTGGAATCAAGATCATACATGATAGATCTAAGCGGTTGATTGCTCTTAGTCAAAGTGCTTATCTAGAGAAAATCCTAAAGAAAATTTGGATGAAAAACTCCAAGAAGGGGTATATTCCAATGATAGAAAAGCCTGACTATAGAAAGTCCCAAGGTGCTAAAACACCTAGTAAGGTATAACGTATGGAAAGAGTTCCTTATGCTTCGGCTATAGGTTAAATCATGTATGTGGTCAGATGTACTAGACTTGATGTTGACTTTGCGTAAAATTTGTGTAGTTGTTTTTAGCAAAATCCTGGTGAGATTCACTAGACTGCTATTAAAACTATTCTTAAGTATTTGAGGAATACTAAGGATATGGTTCTTGTGTATGGGGCAAAACCTGAAGCTGAGCTGAAAGTATCTTGTTATGCTGATGCTAGTTTTCAAACAGATAAGGACGATACCAAATCCCAAACAAGATATGTGTTCGTACTTAATGGTGGACCCGTAGACTGGAAGAATGCCAAGCAAAGCACTACTGCTATGTCTTCTACAGAAGCCGAGTACATTGTTGTTGCTGAAGCATCAATGGAAGCAGTCTGGATGAGGAAGTTTATTGATGGACTTGGAAATGTCGTGCCATCGAATAAAAGACCTATGGAGATGCTATGTGATAATGAGCCTGCAATAGTGATCGCCAATGATCCTGGAATTTTGAAGGGAGCCAGACATTTTTAGAGGAAATATCACTACATTCATGAAGTAATTCAAGAACGTGAGATTGTCCTTAAGAAAGTTCACACAGATGACAATGTAGCTGATCTATTTACAAAACCAATGCCGTTTAATAAGCATTATGAACATGCTATGTCAATTGGAATTGATCCTGCTAGTAGTCTCATGTAAATATGTGATTTGTTAGTTAGTATTTGGATAATGGGATGTTAAAACGATTGTTATGTTTTGAATGAATTAATATACATGGTATCTTGTTTTCATTTTTATAATAATTGTGTCCTATATTCGCATGTTTATATCCATGAATGACTTGTAGCATTCTAAAGCTTTATCCATTACTAGTTGACAATATGGGAGTATTGTTAAGACAAGGTAAATGTGAGTGTTTGGTTGTATTTTGGAGAATATGTAAAAATGATTCGGCCAACTTCACATGTTATTCAATTAGGTTAAATATTGGATACCCCACCTGTGTTAATCACTTTATGGATCGGCGTCATTGGGTTCATTACACACATGGTGAAAGTCATGTTTATCCTTAGACTTGAGATGCAAGCGGGTTTTGCATGTATGGATAGCATTTATTGACTATAGTCTACCACTATGCTGTTAAAAGGTAGTTATAAAGGCTATTTTTAGAAATGTTTTGGAGTAAATGATAGACCCTTGTAATAAAAATAGAATTTGTTCCTCTATGTGTGTGGGAGTAAGATACTTACTGGGCCCATCGTTGGGTTGATCAGATATTTGCATGGTCATGCCCAAAGTGTAGTTAAGATGATTCTTTTTACATTTGGTGATCTAAATCAATACAGATGCGAGAAACAGAATCATTAAACTATGGAACGACTATTGATACATATCCATATTTAACATTGTATCTGAAACAAAAGGATAGGACTGACTAAAGCCATTGAAGGCTAAGTTGTTTACCAAAACTGCATACTCGAGTATTTTTGGGAGCATTGATGATGTTGCTAGACTATTCGTCAATGTTAGTATGTTATATTATATGACAAAGACATTCGCAAGTGGGAGCTGTTGGTTTGTGCTTATGTCATACGGATATTTATACAGCTGAAAATATGTGAGCCTACAGGGTCACACACGTTTACACTTAGATATCATTCGATTAATATTTATAATAATATATTTGTATATTTATTATTTATATTAATATATGATTTGACGAAAGAACACTAACGGTCGTTAATTAGTTCATTATGAATAATTAACTATAAAGGTCTTTTAATTAATGGGTAATTAAATGTAATTAACCATAAATATTAGAAAATTTAAAAAGTCAACACCAAGGGGTGTTTGGGTTGACTTCGACCGGCCTAGCCCAAGTGAGGGGTTGGATTGGGTTTTGAGCTATCTTTTCCTCTAAGGTATGTATTTTAGGTAAACCCTAAATTCACCTAGTATATAAAGAGGACCCTAGAGCTCATAACTCTTATCCTTCTCTTTTCTTTCTCCTCTCTTGGTCGAACAAAACTAACAAATCTTTAGGGTTTTTCGGTTTTGATTTTTCTTGTGTTTAATTGTTTGTTGGTCAAGAACTAGCATTCGGGTGATATCGTTTAACGTGTAGTGTGGATACACGTAGAGGTTATTTATTTTAGTAACTAGAAGTAGTGTTTGGTTCGCACGTTATTACACACGTGCGTGTACTCGAAGTGCCTTCAATTCGTCACTAGCTTGGTTGCTAAAGGTATGTTTACTTGTTTATGTTTTTATGGTTAATTATAATATGCTATATGTGATCTATATTCGCTGCATAGCTCGTTTAATATTAATGTAATATTAGGTTATTTAGATAATGATTTCCAACATGAACTATTTTGTTTAAACATCATTCTTTGACATGAGGTTCGAGGCTTGAACTGATGTGTTCAAACATCATCTCACTTTTTTATCATTTTGAATCCCTTAAGACTTTGGTCTAGCAGATATCTCTTGGATCAATGCTATCCTATGTAACATTGGTCTTCCAAACATCACATTTTCTTTTATCAGTGCTTTGATTCTTTCCTTCTTCATATTGAAAGGAGTACCTGCACTCAAATCAAGAGTTTGTTCCTCCTGAACATTGATAGATGTACCTGCACTTAAATTAAGATTTTGTATATAATAAATGAAGGTTAGTGATATTTGTGTTGGAACCATGTGGAGGTTCGTAGTCAACCTTGCTTGTATAAGAGTCGAATGACTTTCCTGTAGGAATCCACCTAAAGACTAACAGTTTTGAAAATTCTACCCGTGGGTTTCCACCTAAGACAAGATCTAGGAGACGTTTTCTCATACACATCGGAAGACTTATGGGAAGAAAATCTATGTCTTATGAAGATCTGCCTTACAGGTTTCTGAGTATGACTCTTCTGTTCTTCAGGTTTGTTTCTGTTTGTTATCTTATTGAGTTGAATCTTAACACGTGAATTCACTTCATGCAGGAATTTCGTTATACAATCATCATGATTTGCATTAAAGACACATTTATGACATGTAGAACAAACAAAGTGTTTGGAATCCAAAAAAGGACTAGAATTCCTAGAGTGATCTACTAGTGGCACAACATTTGACGTTACACAACTTGTAACACCCTCAAATCTGAGTATGCAGCGGAATGTTGAATATCCGAAGGCGTTACATTATGGGTCAATAGCACAAGATCAGAGAACGACTACTAAACGTGTCGTTTGAAAAAGATACATTGGATTAACTTCCTAGCTTCTTCTAAATAGTGATGATGAACCATGCCATTTGAACTAAATCTTGGCATGTTCTTTGAACTATTCCTAGATTCGCTAGGTACAATCACGTGATGAGGTTTTGCAAAGGCAGATTCTTGAACTTTAGGCAAATAATGAGGAGTGACTGGTTTTGACAAATCATTTTTCACATCAACTTGGAAGGCAAACCGTGATTTTGAAATTGGAGGTCGTTCAGATTTAAACGCAGTCAGTTGTCTCACAACTGGTTGTTTTCTATTTGTTTGCAAAGGCGGTTTCCCTAAGACTGATGGTTTTGCAAACTTAGTGTCCACACTATTTCCTTTTAACTTTCTTAATTCATTTTTAATGCTACAATTGCAAAAACCTTTTCCTGAATCTGAGCTTTCAAATCAACATTTTCAATAGACTTTTTGTTTAGTTGTGTAGTTAGAGAATCATTATGGTCTTTGGTCTGAACTCGTGTCTTTTTGATAGAATCATAAAGATCTTTGTAAGTCTTTTTTAAATGCTCTTTTTCCTTATTTAAATGCTTATTTTCTGTAAGTAATTTAGCCACACTATGTTCCAGTTTGTTGTTTATTGTTTCAGACTCGAGAGATTGGTTTGAAAATTCAATTGTCTTGTTATAAAGTGATGGATAAAGCAAAGGACTTTTAACTTGACATTGTTCAGTATACTAGTCAACCCCTCCTTCATTATTGAATTCAGGTTGCTCAGTATGTTGTTGTCCTATAGCAAATACATTACATTCAGTAGTCAATTGTACCTTAGCCATTGACTCTTTGTCATATACGGATTTGATATCTGCATTATCAACATCTATATCATTCCCTGACATGCTGCTTGTATCATGCTTTCTAGATTCTGTCCCATTGCTTTCCATGACAACTAAACCAACATCTAATGCTTTACCCGTATCAACCTTACTCTCATGCGTCTCTGTCTTTTATTTACCCTTCTATCATGTTGTCTTTGATGATGTCTTCTTTCAGCAATTAACTTCTTAACATTACTCATGTGTTGAAGTAATGTTTCTTGGAACTATTTAACTTCGATTCCAGTATATTCAACAAAATACTTGTCTGCCATAATCCAAAGTAAATTATGAATTGATGAATTGCTGAAACTGTCTGTTAAGCACCCAAAAGGCAGCCATGGATCCATCTTCTTGAAATTCGTCTTTGTGAAGTTGCTTTTGAAGTTGATCCACGTTGAGGAACATCGTACTTGTAAAAGTCTCGACATCTTGACCAAAAAGTGACATAAATGCCCGTTTGAATCCATGTTTGATACGAGTGCCTTTTAAGTCTTCTTTGGATAGAACTTGAAGGTGTGAATGAAGAGTTCAAAAATATGCCATGCATATCTCTTTTGCTTTTGACATCTTGTATTTTATTGCATGTACATCTTTTGTTTCTATTGTATCGGATTTGTTGTGAAATGAATTACGGATCTTAAGTAGATAAAGTGATGTTGTGGTTTTGTTGTTGAAATCATTATTGACGTTAAAGTACTTGAGATTAATTAACGATTATTAGAAAACTTGAAATAAGGACTAACGGTGTAGTTAATTTTCAAGTATAAGGACTAACGGTTATTAAATAGAATAATAAGGACTAACAGTGAGAACTATTTAAACTAAAGGGCTAAAGTTAAAAAAGTTTGAAACCTAAAGACTAATAGTAAAAACAATTAAAATGGAAAGGTTAAAATTAAAAACGTTTTAAAGCTTAGGATTAATAGTAAAAGTATTTATTAACAAAGGGCTAAAGGTGAAACCTTTTAGAAAACTAAGGTTAAAAGTGTAAATATAAAATTTTAAACTAATATTAAAAAATTTCCATGCATGTTTTTATTCGTATTTTCATCATCTTCTTCGTTGGAAACTTAGACATTTAGGGTTTATGGTTTTTCTTTATCGCGGTTTCGATTCGTTGAGTTTAAACAAAAACAAACACGGTATGATGATCTTTGAAGGATGGCGATGCTAATGGTAGTCGTTATAAGACCCGCGAACGTCGAAGTCGAAATCCAAAACTGTTGTTAAACCACATAGGATCAAATCGCGTGAATGTAAGATCAAATCTCCTATTGTTATATCAAACCGCGTAGCTATGGGATCAAATCGACTAGATAAGGTTCAAAGCACGTGAATTGAAGAACTTCAAACCGCGGGACTTAAAATCGCCTAGTGTAACAAATCGCCTGCTAAAAAAGATGATCAAATAGCCTAGTTATGGATGTCAAACCGCGTAGAAACCGGTTATCAAACCGCCTAGTTTAACACACTCAAATCGCCTTCTAAACTATACCAAATCGACTGATATAAGCTATGTTAAACCGTTTGCTAGAGTATATCAAACCGCTTTGTGCCTGAACAAACCGCTTCTCAAGTAGTCAAATCGCCTAAGGTTGTTTATTAAACCGCCTTAGTTAATTAGGTCAAATTGCGTGAGTATGTTAAGGTCAAATCGCGAACATGAGATGATCAAACCACCTGGTTTAGTTTGTCAAACCGCTTCTTGTAACTCAAATCGCGGGCTAAAGTGATCAAATCGCCTCTATAAAGTTCAAACCGTATGAAGTGAATCAAACCGCTTAAAGAAAAGGATCAAATCGCCTGAGGTGGATGAACAAATCGCATGAAATGAAATCAAATCGCTTGATAGAACTTTAATCAAATCGTGTGATGTTGTGAGTTCAAATCGCATGATAGGGTTTCTCAAATCGCATGTATATATGATCAAACTACTTCGTACATGTGGTCAAATTGCTTACACTGAAGATCAAACCACGTGAGAAATGATACTCAAAACGCTCCTTAACCTGTTATCAAATCGCCTTAGACCCTTAATCAAATTGCTTGAATATGGGACTCAAACTCAAACCACAGTATTCAAACCGCCTATAAGAAAACTCAAACCACTTAAAACCTATATGATCAAACCGTTGAACCTTTGCTCAAATCGCCTGTCAGACCTTATCAAACCGTGGGGTTCATGTGTCAAACTACGGTCTTCAAACTCAAACCACAGTATTCAAACGTATAAGCCTAGAAAAACATTAAAAATAAGCTCCTTTTAGCACAAATAAATCACGAAAATAGTCTAGATTAAGCCATTTAATGTTTTTAATGATTAACTACTTATTTTTTGATTTTTCGAATAAGATTAAACTTTAAAAAATAAGCCGAATACAAAAATAAGCTATAAAAACCCTCGAATAAGCTGTTAAACCACAACAAGTAGTATCCGTCGCCAAGGGGTAAATCGTTAATCCATAACACAACCTAATCTTTTTGGAATCTAGAGAGAGAGATCTAGAGAGAAACACAAGAGAGAAAATAGAATGGAAGGATGTATTTCTTTGAAACAAATGACAACCAACACCCTCCTAGAAAGTTGGGAGGGTTGTATTTATAGTCCAAGCCTTCATCTAGGCGTTGGGCTTGGCTTTGAATGGGCTTAAAATCTAAAACATAGACAATATCATATTACAGTCCAAGCCCGTTAAACCCGACTATCCTATTACAAACTAAGACTTTTACTGACTAAGATGACTGAATACATTCTTGTTTGACTTTAATAATTCTAAGGCTAACAGAAACCACCCTCAAGGACTCGTGATTCGACTCAACCATAAAGACCACTAATCTAGGCTTGACCACAAAGGTACAAGACTTCACTTACAACCAAGTTGAATGTTTGATAAGATAGTAGAACCAAGACCTAACCTAACCTAGAGACTCAATTCTAGTAGGAAGGATATAGAGAAGAAGACCTTTTGTTGGGAATTAAAAGTCTTCTTAATACTGTTAAATATTAATGCTAATAGTCAATGATAAAAGAGAAGTTTCAACTAGAGATTGAAGACATTAATAATGATTGAAGACATTAATGATAATTGAAGACTTTATGTTGATTGAAGACATTAATGATGATTGAAGACTTTATGTTGATGAGAAGTTTAATTGAGGTAATTAATGTTGACCACATAGTTAGAAACATATTAAATACTTAATTATGGTACTTAATATGGTTGACTAGATATGTGAAAAGTATTGAATTCAATTGATTAATGTTGACTACATAGTTAGAAACATATTGAATACTT
>BQNB010005944.1:0-91140 GCA_026074375.1 Tanacetum coccineum
GCACCTAGCTCCTGCTGACTCTACTGTTATTGCTTCTCCAGCTATTGATCATGTCCCCTCCGTTGATGAGACAGAGACGTTTAAGACTGATGAGTTTGCGGCTACACCACCACCACCTGCATACCATACTACTTCTAGGATGTCTGTCCGATCCTAGACACCTATACCGTTTCCTTCTGAGATAGAGGTTGCTAGGCTTCTTGCCTTACCTACTATACCACCATCTCCACTCACTTCATTATTATCACCACTTCCCCAGATACCATCACCACCCACCAGCCCTACATATGCTCAGGCTCCGCCTAGGTTGTAGAGCAGCCATGATGAGAGTCGCATCACCACTTACCCATCACCCACTACCATTACCTGCACCATCCATTAGCCACAGAGCTGACATTCTCGAGGTTGACCTACCGCCTTAGAAGAGGCTACTACTTATGGCTCCCACACCTAGGTTTGAGGTTGGGGAGAGTTTTGCTGCTGCTGCTAGACAATCAGGATCTACTGTAGCCCGTAAGGTCGATTATAGTTTTGTGGATACTGTGGATGCCAATATCTAAGTTTTTGAGAGGAGTACTATGACTGCCATAGAGGTGGTCAACTTGAGGGTTAGTTATCAGGCTGATGTTCGTAGATAGGAGAGCGAGGAGTTCTATACACAACATCAGGATGCATAGAGGGATCATGATGCTCTATGTGATGAGGTAGATACATTGAGGAGGTATCTTTCCTCCTTGTGTACTACTCATGAGCAGGAGAGAGTTAGGGCCCATCAGGCTTTAGATAGGTCTGAGGCCCATAACAAGGCTTTAGAGGCACGGATTGCAGTTTTAGAGACTCAGGCGTATCGCCACGAGTGGCAACATCAGGACGCCGATGATCATGCGACTAGATCCATCATGCGTATCTAGGCACTGGAGGCTGGAGTAGGGCTGTAATCAAGTCAAACTTTTATCAAGCAACTCGAGCTTGACTCGATTAAGCCAAGCTTTTATCAAGCTCAAGCCCAATCTCAAGCCTAAAAATTAGCTCGAAACCTTTAACAAGCCAAGCTCATGCTTTTGATAGCTCGGCTTGAGCTCTTATCAAGCTTTAATATATAATATATTCATATAAGTAATTAAGGGGTAATTTGAGTATTAACTTAATTATAAGGATCTATTTCATAAATAAATGAATAATGTATTCTATAATGACCTTTAACCCTGGTTAATCTAACAATTTATATTTTAGTGCTATGTATTCTCCATAAATAGTTTTTATTTTTTAGAACATTAGCCAAAACTAATCAAAAACTAATTAGTACTTTGGCTAATAACATTTTTGTTGAAATACTTTGTACGTTTAAACATTAATTAGTACTTTGGCTTTTGTTTCATTCTAATGTTGGACTTTGATAAGAATGTTATTGTTAGTTTTATCAATGTTTAATGAATCTACCTTGGTTTTCACTTATGGTTTTTGTTTGTTTTACTTTATGCATATGTTTATTGATGAGTTTGAGCATTTAGCTATTTAATACATTAATTTTTTACTCATTCAAGATTTTAAAGCCAAGCTCAAGCTTTAATCAAATCCTACTCAAGCCAAGCTCAAGCCTATATTGTTAAAGCTTGATGAGCTATCAAACCAAGCTCAAGCCTACTATTTTTTTTCAAGCCAAGCTCAAGCCCTGTCAAGCTCGAGCTTGGCTTGACTTTATTACACCCCTAGGCTGGAGCACGCGTTGATACTTTGGAGGACACTGGTAGTAGTGCCTAGATTTACATTTTTGTCATGTCTTAGCTATCCTGTATGGCCTATAAGTTTTATGGGTAACTCCTAGTTAGTAGGTTATAGGGATTTTGTTTCATTTGTAGCTATCTTTTATGGCATGTTAAGTATTATGGGTTATTCCCCGCTAGCATGGTCGTAGGACTTGTATTTTTCATTTCTGTATCAAAACTATCATGTATGTTTTCAAAGTTATATATGATGATGATGTATTATGTCATGTCGATCTCACTTTGGTTGTATATTTCACTGTGTGATGTGATCTCATTTAATTTATTATGCATATGTCATTTCGCGTTTTTGATTTTATGAAATCTAACGTGTATTATATTTTCTTGCGATTTAAAGAAAATGCCACCAAAGAGAAACGCCGCATCAACCACCACCACACCTATGACCAATGATCAAATTAAGGCACTAATTGCCCAAGGAGTTGCTGATGCATTAGCAGAACGTGACGCAGACAGAAGCAGGAATGGCGATGACAGCCATGCTTCAGGGAGTAACGGAAGAAGATGAATGCCTGTTGCTTGCGAGTGCACCTACAATGACTTCCTGAAGTGTCAACCCCTTAATTTCAAGGGTACTAAAGGAGTCGTTGGGTTGACTCAATGATTTGAGAGGATGAAATCAGTTTTTTATATAAGCAACTGTGTAGTCGGAAATCAAGTCAAGTATGCCACTTGTACCTTACTTGGGAATGCTTTGACGTGGTGGAACTCCCACGTTAAAAATGTTGGTCACGATGCTTATTATGGCATGCCGTGGAAAACACTCATGAAAATGATGACCGACAAATACTGTCCCAGAGGAGAGATTAAGAAATTAGAGATTAAAATTTGGAATTTGAAGGTGAAGGGTACTAATGTGGAAAGCTATACCCAACGCTTTCAGGAGTTGGCTTTGTTGTGCGGGAGGATGTTTCCCGAAGAGTTTGATAAGGTTGAAAAGTATGCCGGTGGTCTTCTCGACATGATCCAAGGAAGTGTGATGGCGTCTAAGCCAAAGAAGATGCAGGATGCAATTGAGTTTGCAACTGAACTGATGGATCAAAAGATCCATACTTTGGCTGAACACCAAGCTGAAAACAAGAGGAAATTTGAGGATACTTCAAGGAGCAATCAAAACTAACAGTAGCCTATTAAAAGGCATAATGTGGCATGGGCCTATACCGCTGGGCCTGGTGAGAAGAAACCGTACGGAGGATCTAAACCTCTATGCCCAAAATGCAACTACCATCACGAAGGATAATGTGCACCAAGCTGCAACAAATATAAAAAGGTTGGCCATCTGGCTCGTGACTGTAGGGGTGCTGCTGTTAACACTAACACTCAGCGGGGTGTCACTTGCTATGAATGTGGGGTTCAGGGGCATTACAAGAAAGACTGCCTAAAGTTGAGAAACAAGAATCAGGGAAATCAAGCTGGGAATGGTAACACTGTGGCAAGGGCTTATGTTGTGGGCATGGCAGGGACAAACCCAAACTCCAATGTTGTTACGAGTACGTTTTTCCTAAACAACCGTTATGCATTGATTTTATTTGATATTGGTGCCGATATGAGTTTCATGTCTACTGCATTTAGTTCTCTGATTGATATTGTTCCAACTACACTAGACCATGGTTATGACGTCGAGTTAGCTGACGGTAAAATAATTAAGGTTAATACACTTATACGGGGTTGCACACTAAATTTTCTAAATTATCCATTCAACATCGATTTAATGCCCGTAGAGCTCGGTAGCTTTGATGTCATAATTGGTATGGACTAGTTAACAAAATATCATGCCGTAATCGTCTGGTTAACAAAATTTTAATTTTTCATGGTAACAGAAGCAACAACGGACACGAGTCTCGGTTAAACATCATCTCGTGCACCAAAACTCAAAAGTATTTGCTAAAAGGATGTCAGGTCTTTTTGGCACATATTACCACAAAAAGGCCGAAGACAAGTCGGAGGAGAAGCGACTTGAAGACGTACCAATTGTTCGAGAATTTCTTGATGTTTTTCCTGAGGACTTGCCGGGTATTCCACCCGCCCGAAAAGTGGAATTTCAAATTGATTTGGTACCTGGTGCTGCACCTGTAGCACGGGCACCTTATCGATTAGCTCCTTCTGAGATGAAAGAATTGACAGAGCAACTGCAGGAACTTTTCGACAAAGGCTTTATAAGACCCAGTTCCTCACCTTGGGGAGCTCCGGTCTTGTTTTTCGAGAAGAAGGATGGATCATTCCGGATGTGCATTGGTTATTGGGAATTGAATAAGCTAACGGTGAAGAACCGTTATCCGCTTCCAAGAATTAATGACTTATTCGATTAACTTCAAGGGTCGAGTGTCTACTCGAAGATCGACCTGAGGTCGGGTTATCATCAACTTCGAGTTCGTGAAGAAGACATACCGAAGACCGCTTTTAGAACTCGTTATGGTCATTATGAATTTCAAGTTATGCCATTTGGTTTGACGAACGCACCGGTGATATTTATGGATCTTAAGAATCATGTGTGCAAGCCATATTTGGATAAATTTATGATTGTCTTTATTGACGATATCCTCATCTACTCGAAGAACAAAGAAGAACATGAAGAGCATCTTAAGTTAATCTTAGAGTTGCTAAAGAAAGAGGAGTTGTATGCTAAATTCTCTAAATGTGAATTTTGGATTTCCAAGGTACAATTTCTTGGCCACGTGATTGATAGTCAAGGCATTCACGTGGATCCCGCCAAGATCGAATAGATAAAAGATTAGGCATCTCCTAAGACTCCAACGGAGATTCATCAATTTTTAGGTCTTGTTAGTTATTATCGAAGATTCATTGAAGGATTTTCAAAGGTTGCTAAGCCAATAACCAAGCTTACTCAGAAGAAGGTCGCTTGTGAATGAGGTGACAAACAAGAAGTAGCTTTTCAGACATTGAAGGATAAGTTGTGTAGCGCGCCCATCTTAGCTCTACCTTAAGGAGTTGAGAACTTTATTGTTTATTGCGATGCTTCGCATAAAGGATTAGGTGTTGTTTTGATGCAAAATGAGACGGTGATTGCTTATGCATCATAACAATTGAAGATTCACGAGAAGAATTATACTACTCATGATTTGGAACTTGGTGTAGTAGTGTTTGCTCTAAAGATTTAGATACACTATCTGTACTGGACAAAGTGTACCGTGTTCATCGACCACAAAAGTTTACAACACATTCTTGATCAAAAATAGTTAAACATGAGGCAACGTCGTTGGTTGGAGTTGCTTAGCGATTATGATTGTGAAATTCGTTATCACCCGAGGAAAGCAAACGTAGTGGCCGATGCTTTAAGCCGTAAAGAATGGATTAAGCCATTATGGGTTCGAGCCTTAGTTATGACTATTGGTTTGGATCTCCCCATGCAAATTTTGGAAGCTCAGGTAGAAGCAATGAAACCGAAAAACATTAAAGCTGAAGATGTAGGAGGTATGATCAGAAAGGGCCTCTCAAAGGAAAAGTTAGAATCGCGTGCCGACGGAACTCTATGTTTAAATAACAGGAGTTGGTTACCATGCTATGGTGATTTGAGGACCTTGATTATGCATGAGTCCCACAAGTCAAAATATTCAATTCATCCGGGACATGAATAAATTATATTGGTGGCCAAACATGAAAGCCGATATTGCCACCTATGTTAGCAAGTGTTTGACGTGTTTAAAGGTCAAAGCTGAACACCAAAAACCATCTGGTTTGTTGGTGCAACCTGAGATTCCTCAATGGAAGTGGGACAACATCACCATGGATTTTGCCACCAAGCTCCCAAGGACGCCAAGTGGTTATGATACCATTTGGGTGATTGTAAACCGTCTTACTAAGTCTGCACACTTTTTACCAACGAGGGAAAATGATTCTATGGACAAATTAGCAAGACTATACTTGAAAGAAGTAGTCACGAGACATGGAAAACCAGTCTCAATCATTTGTGAATGTGACGGTAGATTTACGTCAAATTTTTGGAGGGCATTTCAAAAGGTTTTGGGTACTCGTTTGGATATGAGTAGGGCATACCATCCATAGACCAATGGGCAAAGCAAAAGAACCATTCAGACACTAGAAGATATGTTACGCGCTTGCGTGATAGAATTTGGGAATGGTTGAGAAAGGCACTTACCGTTGATTGAATTTTCGTATAACAACAGTTATCATGCTAGCATTAAAGCTGCCCTATTTTAGGCACTTTATGGTCGAAAGTGTCGATCACTTGTTTGTTGGGCCGAGGTCGAAGACACTCAGCTCACCGGTCCAGAACTTATTTACGAAACCACCGAGAAGATTGTTCAAATCAAACAAAGAATTCAAGCCGCTCGTGATCGCTAAAAGAGTAACGCCGATGTGAGGCATAAGCCTTTAGAATTCCAAGTTTGTGACGGAGTTATGCTAAAAGTTTCGCCTTAGAAAGGGGTTATCCGTTTTGGCAAATGGGGGAAGTTGAACCCAAGGTATATTGGCCCTTTCATGGTGTTAGCTAAAGTGGAAACCGTTGCTTACAGTCTGGAACTTCCTCAACAATTAAGATGGGTTCATAGCACGTTTCACGTATCCAGTTTAAAGAAGTGTTTATCCGACGAGCTATTAGCAATTCTGTTGGATGAAATACATATTGATGACAAGCTTCACTTCGATGAAGAATCAGTGGAGATCATGGATCGTGAGGTCAAACGATTAAAACAAAGTCGTATTCCAATTATCAAGGTTTGATTGAACTCTAGGAGAGGACCTGAGTTCACATGGGAACGCGAAGATCAATTTCAAAAGAAGTATCTACATCTCTTCACGAAAACCACACCCTCGACAAATGCCGCATCTTGTGTAACACCCCCAAAAATGTGTCGCAGCGGAAATATATCCGGGGGCGTTACTTCATAATACAACAGCACAAGATACAAGAGAACGACCTCTAAATGTGTCATTTGAAAAGTAATCTCGTTGTTTTTCTTAAAATTGATATAAGGCTTGTCCCATAATTGCATCACAATGAAAAGCTTGAAAATGATACAACGAGATTTGATCATTTGCATGTGAGTAGAAATCCATGAATGAAATCTTGTCAAATTTAGACTCTGGTGCACATCAAGTAAGACAAGCATCTAATTCACCTGAGAAAACATGCCTAAAAGTGTCAACATAAAGTTGGTGAGTTCATAGGTTTTTGTAAGTATAAATGTTGAACTAAAGTTTTGTAAAGCGTGAATGACCGTTTCAATCCTTGAATGTTCTTCCAAAATGTATGTATGATTTTTAGAAATCAAAGAGTTGTAAAATATGCATGACCATTTCAATCCCCAAATAGTCACAAAATGTATGTATGAAAATTGGACCGCAATTGTCCAAAGTATGTATTGCCACTTTATTTAAAGCAACGTAAATATTCCTATGTATATAAAACAATGATTACAATTACTCTAAGTTTATGAAACCAATGCACTATGTACCCATCGTAGGTGTCCCCTCCAAGAACACCCGGGCAATAATGAAAACCATATGTACCCATCACAGGTGTCCCCTCCAAGAACACTCAGGCAGTAATGAATATGTACCCCTCGCATGTGTCCCCTCCAATCGAGCAGTAATGAATGTGTACCCCTTGCAGGTGTCCCCTCCAAGAACACCCGGGAAATAATGACTGTGTACCCCTCACAGGTGTCCCTTCCAAGAACACCCGGGCATTTACTTGTAGTTATCAGTTCAATCCGCTTAAGCTAATTCCTAATCATTTCAAAAGTAAAGTATGTATTTGAGACCAAAAATAAAGTCAAATAATGTATCCCATAGCGAGCTATGTAAATGAGTATGCAAACCACATTTGTAACAACCATTAAATGCAATTGGTGCGTAGAACAAGCATGTTCTCACCCCAAAAATATATGTAAAACAAGTAAAACATGGGGCTATAAACTTACCTCGATGTTGTAGAACGATTGGCAGAATTGCACATGTTAAGCATAACACGAACGGAAGTTAGAACGGCTCGACCAAGAAGTTGCGGTTATCTTAACGGCTAAGATCCACTAGCCTAGGATAATGTATTTGGGTTTTCCGATAGATGATTAGATCAACGCGACACGTTGATAAAAGATTTAGATTTAAAGTTGTAATATTTTGGTGGTTGGTGAAATAAATAAGTCAAAAAGTAAACGCAAGGTGTGTAATATATATTCTGTGTATATTACATAATAAAAAATGACCTAGTATATAATTCATATCATGAATTATATAACAAGATACACAACCAAAAGAATATCTCGAAGCGTATATAATACGCAACATGTGTTACATCTAAAAGGTGATAATTAAAAATAAAATGGTCTAATTATATAATACTTTCCAATTATTATATAAGAAAGATGATAAAAGTAAATGAAACTAAATAATTCGACATGTGCCCGGACATCCCCAAATGATTTAGTAGAAAGTTCCTTTAAAGTTGTGGAGTAGATTGATGAAATCTCTAAAATTTTAGCTTACGTTTGATTATCGGGCCTTCTCGATTTAATATTTCTTAAGACATTTCAAGATAATAAATAAAGTAGATTTGTAAAAATTTACTAAGCGTGGCAATTTATAAAAATCTTGGCATGACCTATTCGTTCATGTAACGTTTTTCATATTAACAAAAGTTAATTATTTTCCCTCCATTTAAATCAGTCCATGTTGCAAACCCAAACACATCCCTTCAGGTTATTATAAACATAAAAACAAAAATAACAAATAAAGTATTTACTTAACCATTTCCACCATTTAGATCCGGTTTTAACATTTATAAAACCTTATGTTATATTTATTAGTCTATTTTTATATAAACCAAACGGGGCTGCTACTAAACCAAACGCACCCTTTCGGCTGTTTTCTGCCGAACCAAACACACCCCTTGGGTGTTTTCTGCTATCCCAAAGAGCCCTTATGGCTGTTAATCAACAACCGAACACACCCTATGTTGTCAAACCAAACGTACCCTTTCGTTTATATCAAACCCAAACACCCCTAATCTGCTATAACCTAGACCAAACATACCCCTTGTGTTATAAACATCAAAACCAAACGCCCTTATGGCTGTTAACTACTAACCCAAACGCACCCACTGTTGGTGTTAACCCCGGATCCAAACGCACCTACTGTTGGTGCTGCCACTAACCCAAACACATCCTTATGGGTCGTTTAACAATCAAACGCACCCTCTTGGTGTTAAACCCGAAACCAAACGCCCTCTTGAGCTGTTAAACTCGAAACAAACACCCTTTGTGCTATTTATTAAACCAAATGCACCCTTGGTGCAACAAGACCAAACGCACTTTGATGGAGTGATTCTGCTAAACCACGCACCCCTTTGTGGTGTTTTTCTGCACAACCATATGCACCCTTATGGTGTTTATACTAAACCAAACGCACCCTAGCTGTTACACATCCAACCAAACGTACCCTATACGTTTTATAAACCCAAATGCACCCTTGCTCGGGGCAGTTAAACCAAACGAAAACAAACACCCTTTTATGGGTCGCTTAACAATCAAACGCACCCTCTTGGTGTTAAACCCGAAACCAAACGCCCTCTTGGGATGTTAAACTCAAAAACAAACACCCTTTTGTGGGTCGCTGTCGTGGTGGAGACGATGGTGGCTGTGGTGGTGGTTGCGTGGTGGTGACGAGGGTGTTCGGATGGAGATGATGACGATGATGGTGGTTGGTTCGTGGTGATGAGGGGCGACAGATCCGGTGGATCGGTGGTGGTGGATGACGATGATGTTGATGGATCCATGATGGGGTGTGGCGTGAGGATGGTGGCATGGTGCAGCGGTGATGATGGTGGTGGTGCGGCTGTGGTGACGTGGGGGTGGTGATTTCGTGGAGATGGAAATGAAGGTGGTGAGGGTGGTGGTTGGATCTGGTGGCGGTAGGCGGCTGGAGTGGTGGTCGGAGGTTGGCCGGATCCGGCGACGGCGCCGGAAAAAGAGAGTGGAGGAGATGTATGTGTTAGGGTTAGGATTATAATGAGAAACCCTACATCATTTTCTATATATATATATATGGAAGTTTCAAAAAAATGTGGCAAGCCTAGGATAGTCTAGGGGGTGATGTGTAAATATTATCACATGAACCTAAAGTGTAACTTTTGTTATTTAATGGTTCGAGACTAGTTTGGACTAGTTAATGAATGATTCATAACACGAAACTTGCGCCATTGTTTTCCAAATCATTTTTCCTATAAAAATGAGTATTTACTTGACTATATTTTAAAAATGTTTTTATAAAATTTATTTAATGTTTATTATTTTTTTGATAGTCATTGGATGTCTCGGGTAAGCTTTGTTCGTAAAAATATAACTTTGACTCGAACATTTGCGTTTTTAATAAACGTTTCTAAATAATATGAAATATTTTTATTTAATAAAAAGTGATAATTAAATATAATTTAATTATTTTCGTGTCGGTACGCGTTGTTCTCGTTTCTAAAATTTTGCAAAGGTATTTCGGTCATTTTCTGCTCGTTTTCGGGTCTCAGGCAAAACTAAAAAGTTGTCCGGAATGTCGTTTTACATCAAATTGCTTTAGAGTCCGAGTCGTGAAAACGTGGTTTAGCGGGTCGTTTTTGATAAATCAACTTAGGAATAACATATATTTTTTCGTTTTCAAGTCAAATAAATTAAAAATAAATTTGCATGTGAGAGATATGTAATAATAAATATGATTTATTATTTAAATATGTTCCGAACGGGTACGCGGTAATCGTTTTTATGTGACAATAAATGATCCAAAGTCAAAAAGTCAAGTCGGACCTGAAAAGTCAAAGGGTAACATAGTCATTTAAAATTCTGAAAATTACAAGTTGTTACAGTACCTACCCCTTATAGAAATCTCGTCCCGAGATTTAATTTGTGTTAACCAATTGTGTGACCAAGAAAAGATTTAAGATTTAATAAACCAGTTCTAAACAAGACGCTGATAACTTAATTCAGCAAAATTCGGTGTTTTGACACTTCTCAATATACCAAAAATTTTGACTAGGTTTGACCAGGATATTTAATCCATCAAAATAGGTATCTCAAAATATCATTATAGATCTTATACTTGATATAAACGCGTTATAAAGAAAGTCTCTTAATAGTGAAAGCGTCGAGGGGAAAAGTGTAGTCGCGTGAGTATGGTTGCATAAGGTTTTTAAATGTCCGATGACAGAGTCTCGTTTATGATATCTGTAATGTTCGATGATTCACGTCAATGAGGCTTATGGATGTAAGTATTCAACTTACTTGGCAATACTAGGATGTATCGCGACCTAAGTCTTCGTACTAGTGGCCCAAAATGAATAGTTCAACTATCTCTCTCGTCGATAGGTGCTTATCTGGCTTAAAGGGGCTGCATTACCGATTGGATAAAGTTGTACAAGCTGGGATGTATCGTGACTTAAGTCTTTGCACTAGTGGACCGCTCCAGGACCCAACAACAGCAACCATAACAACAATAACGATAACAAACGGTGATGGGATGTGGAGAGTGATGATATTTCAAGAAACAATATCCCAGTATAAAGTTCAACAAATGGGAGGAGCTCGCGGGAGAGTTTATGCGATAGACGCGGAATATGGTACTCAGTCGTTAGTTCGAAGATGAATCAACTCCATTAGTTCAAGTGTGCACAAGTTGGTTAGCTCCACAAACAGTTCATGATCGTAAAGATTTATAACGGCAAAAGTAATAACTTAAGAATGAGATAGGTTATTTCTAAATGAGGCCTTAAGATTCTGCTGAGTAGTAAGGCATGATTGTGTTTCTAGACCCTTTTAACGGATTCTGGCGATTTTTGGGTTCGAGTTCATACTCGTGTCATATTGGATACCATTAAGCCCACTCATTTATAATTTATTATTTACATAAAGAAGCGTCCCAATTTATGTAAATAATGAATTATTAAACTTATGGTTCGGTGATTTACAATTTCTTTATTTAAATGAAGAGGCGTCCCAATCCTTTCAAATAAAGAGATTATAAATTATCCTACTTAATAATTTCTGATATAATACGCGTACTCACACAACCTTCAAGGTGGCGGATGACATGACGCTGCATGTGCTCTAATGAGTATGGGACGAGTGTTTAAAACTCGTCTTCGGAGACGGGGAATAAAACAATCAGGCGAGATCGACATAGTGTTCAAAATAATTGATGAGTATACGGTTATAGTAATTAAGATGAAGGTCTTTATGAACGAGTCAACATAGCAATTACCATATCAATCCTTGTATTACAAGTCCCGCCCATACAAGACTTGTAATACTCAGATTCATACATAATTCCATGTAAACAAAGTCATGATGGCTTTCGCGTAATACGATGATGTATGAAGTTATGGAAAAAAAATTATTCTTAGAGACCATTGTTTAACTTACAATGTTTGAGAACGAAGTGAGACCATTGTGCAACTCACAATGTCTAAATAGATGTTCTGGTATTTATATAAATAACTCTTATATAAATAAATATACGATATATGCAGAGGGATGCAAGCATATATGTTATATAAATATGTATGTCATGTAAGCACATAATGTAACAAGTAATGTAAGCAAGTAAGCAAGTAGTGTCTATGCACTTTGAAAATGTTTGATGTGATGCAATTTTTGTGAGAATGGTTATAGTCTAGGGTAAAATATGCAACCTAGTTCTCTATAACCAGTGCTCTGATACCAATCTTTAACATCCCCAAAAATGTGTCGCAGCAGAAATATGTCCGGGGGCGTTACTTCATAATACAACAGCACAAGATACAAGAGAACGACCTCTAAATGTGTCGTTTGAAAAGTAATCTCGTTGATTTTCTTGAAATTGATATAAGGCTTGTCCCTTAATTGCATCACAATGAAAAGCTTAAAAATGATACAACGAGATTTGATCATTTGCATGTAAGTAGAAATCCATGAATGAAATCTTGTCAAATTTAGACTCTGGTGCAAATCAAGTAAGACAAGCATCTAATTCACCTGAGAAAACATGCTTAAAAGTGTTAACATAAATTTGGTGAGTTCATAGGTTTTTGTAAGTATAAATGTTGAACCAAAGTTCTGTAAAGCGTGAATGACCGTTTCAATCCTTGAATGTTCTTCCAAAATGTATGTATGATTTTTAGAAATCAAAGAGTTGTAAAATATGCATGACCATTTCAATCCCCAATTAGTCACAAAATGTACGTATGAAAATTGGACCGCAATTGTCCAAAGTATGTATTGCCACTTTATTCAAAGCAACGTAAATATTCCTATGTGTATAAAACAATGATTACAATTACTCTAAGTTCATGAAATTAATGCACTATGTACCCATCATAGGTGTCTCCTCCAAAAACACCCGGGCAGTAATGAAAATCATATGTACCCATCACAGGTGTCCCCTCCAAGAACACTCAGGCAGTAATAAATATGTACCCCTTGCAGGTGTCCCCTCCAAGAACACTAGGGCAGTAATGAATGTGTACCCCTCGCAGGTGTCCCCTCCAAGAACACACAGGCAATAATGATTGTGTACCCCTCACAGGTGTCCCTTCCAAGAACACCCGGGCATTTACTTGTAGTTATCAGTTCAATCCGCTTAAGCTAATTCGTAATCATTTCAAAAGTAAAGTATGTATTTGAGACCAAAAATAAAGTCAAATAATGTATCCCATAGCGAGCTATGTAAATGAGTTTGTAAACCAATTTGTAATCAACCATGTAAATGCATTTGCAAACAAGCATGTTCTCACCCCAAAAATATATGTAAAACAAATAAAACATGGGGCTATAAACTCACCTCGATGTTGTAGAACGATTGGCAGAATTGCACATGTTAAGCATAACACGAACGAAAGTTAGAACGACTCGACCAAAAAGTTGCGGTTTATCTTAACGGCTAAGATCCACTAGCCTAGGATAATGTATTTGGGTTTTCTGATAGATTATTAGATCAACGCGACACGTTGATAAAAGATTTAGATTTAAAGTTGTAATAGTTTGGTGGTTGGTTAAATAAATAAATCAAAAAGTAAACGCAAGGTGTGTAATATATTCCGTATATATTACATAATGAAAAATGACCTAGTATATAATTCATACCGTGAATTATATAACAAGATACACAACCAAAAGAATAACTCGAAGCGTATATAATACGCAACATGTGTTACATTCAAAATGTGACAATTAAAAATAAAATGGTCTAATTATATTACACTTTCCAATTATTATATAAGAAAGATGATAAAAATAAATGAAACTAAATAATTCGACAAGTGCCCGGACATCCCTAAATGATTTAGTAGAAAGCTTATTTATGAAGATAACGCACGTTTTAAAGTTGTGGAGTAGATTGATGAAATCTCTAAAATATTAGCTTACGTTTGATTATCGGGCCTTCACGATTTAATATTTCTTAAGACATTTCAAGATAATAAATAAAGTAGATTTGTAAAAATTTACTAAGCGTAGCAATTTATAAAACTCTTGGCATGACCTATTCGTTCATGTAACGTTTTTCATATTAACAAAAGTTAATTATTTTCCCTCCATTTAAATCAGTCCATGTTGCAAACCCAAACACATCCCTTAAGGTTATTATAAACATAAAAACGAAAATAACAAATTGTAACAACTCACATTTTCACACCTTTTTACTTCAATGAACATCCAATTATTTATTATAAACTTTTACGCGTTCACATTAATTTCCAACGATAAATTAAATCACGTAAGTTAAAAACGACCATTCAATGTAAACGGGCATCAAACAATTAAATGTTTACATCAAGCAAGTGTTAAGTAATTATTTTGAGGGTAATTATTAACATTGTTCATTTTATTTTTATTCGTTACGTAAAGTGTTTACGTTTCGCGATAAAATACGTTTAGGCATTCCCGGAACCACCAAAACTTTTCTACGCTTCACCAAATACCCACGATTATACCCAATACTCAAAAATTACAAAATATATCATACATATACATATAAAACCGGATATGGACTCAAAAATACAAAGACTTATCTTAGAAAACACATCTCCATGTTTTCATGGGATGTTCTCTACATTTAGGAACATTTAGATATTTTATCAAGACTTTCCTAATAGTGAACTTGACCAACACTTCCTTAAGACCCTCACTTATGTCTAAAGACTTACTATGCCACATTTGACTAGCTTATTATACATATACTTGCACTCCTAGCAAAAGATAACATACACTTCTCTCAACACTTAACAAAAATCAAAAATCCTCTCCCTTTTGCTCCTACATACCCACGGCAACAAACACCCCTTTCTAAATAATTCATAGCTTGATTTCTAAGACTATACAAGCATTCACGCATCATTCCTATGATAACCTAAGATGTTTTGAAGGGTTGGTTAAGCATTTGCAAGGTTTAAGCAAGTTATTGCAAGATTAGGGTTTCTATTGGAATTAGGGTTTTCTAAGCTTGTAAGCTTTGGTTTTATATCTAAACAAGGGTTTAAATATTGTGATCTACCATATAACATCATCATAAGGTTATCTAAAAGCCCTTAACTTTAATTTTTCATGATTTTATGTGTATATGAGTTCTATGTAGCAAAATCACCATTAGGATACTTTTAAACATGTAAAAGGGATTTTTACCTGTGATCATTGTTTTGTACACTTTTACATATGTTATGTTGTTGGTAATATCAAGTTAAAATGGATATATAAGTATTATACCATGTTGGTTTAAGTATAAAAAGTGTATATACAAATTTGGGTTTTTAAAGTTTACTTAATAAGTTACAAGTAATAGTGTTGTAAATGACTTGTTAAGAACTTGAGATCTTGAACATTTGGAAAAATGATGGACCTATGGACACTAATATATGTAAGACATATGATATATATGGTTATAAAAGGCTTGTGGTAAGTTACTAAGTTGAAAAGTATATAAAACAACTTATATAAACAAGTATACACATTGATTTCAAAGGGGCTATTTTGGTTCATGTATGGTGACAGCCACATTATGTTCTATAAAGATAGTACATCTCATGATGATTCCAAATATGTAAAGAACTCGAAAAACCGCCTTATAACAAAAAAGATACGGCAAATATACGTTTTACGTTAATACCGGGTTTATAAAAGTAAATTTTATACAAACAAGATAATAAATACTTCTGGTATAAGAGGTTTAGTATTTTTAACAGATTGTACAGATTTTTAGGATTCCAAAATGATAAGAATCGTAATTTTCCAATCGATAACGAAGAAGTTATGAATTACGCGAGTTTACGACAATAAATACTTTAATAAAACTATTTTTATAAAAGTTACTATTCATGACAGAAATATATATTTTAAAACATTAATAAATTGATAGAACTTTTAATAACAAAGACGTGCTCGAAAGAATCACTAAAAACGGAGCTAAAACGAGTAAAATATGACATTTACGGGTTTTATGATAACTAAATCTATAAAACTAATTTTATAAACTTTTATGAACGGTAAAAGTACTATTCACTAGTAGGTCAAAAATTTGAAAATGTCAAATTTTGATAACTCGTCTTAATACGAAAGCATGGACATAAGAAACACAAGAACGGACTTGAAACGTGAAAGTTATGTCATTTTTACCAAAGGTATATTTATAAACGTTTTAACTTTATAAATATGATTTCACTAAAACAATTAGATGGTGATTAGCTATATAGAAATATACATGGTAGTAGTTACCCAATGTGATTAGTACTTATACGACCTATATTGGATTAGGTTGCACTCGATCATTACCGTGACGCATTTTCTGTGATACACTTGATATACGCTCACTCAAGGTGAGTTCATAGCCCCACGTTTTACATGATTTGTTTTATAAGTTTTTGGGGTGAGAAACATGCACTGTTTTATAATTGGACACAAGTGGATAAGTTTTACATTATGATTACGTGTTGCCTAAGTAGCGATAACCCTAGTTGAGCCCATTATCATGAACTGTCAGTTACTGGATTGTGAGCGCGAATGTTATGAATAGATCTATTGGGATTGACATCCCCGTTCGGGTGATTAGCTATCACTGGGCAAACGAACGTATACCATGTCGAACATAGGATGTTGCGGGTTAGAACATCATCACGGGCAATGTAGGCCATTTATATGGTATTCATTTATGTCGAGCTTCAGTGTCATGAGCTTAGGGCAACGTAATTACATTTATATGATGTCTGCATCTGTTGCATTATCATACACTTGGGAAATCTTGTGGTCCTACAATATACGATTTATCAAACCTATGAATTCACCAACATTATTGTTGACGTTTTAAAGCAATGTTTTTCAGGAGGTCAATAAGCACGAGGTGCAAGGGATACATTGGTGGTTTTGATTTGGATATCATGCATTAAAGATTTTGTCGCATTACATTTTGTATATCTGTTATGGGCTAGAAATCTTTGTATTTTGAACAAGTGAAGCTTCGGGCTTATGTAACAAATACTTTGTTAAATCCAATGTATCGGTTTTAAACGACTTTTTGGTCGTTCTATATATATCTTGTGTTATTGATCATTGAAGTAACACGCCCCGGACCCTTATTCCGTTGCGACCCAATTTGGGGGTGTTACATTCTAGCTAGCTTGATACCACCACAACTAAGTGTATGGATCGAGTGAGTCGCGCCCCCTTGTATGGCCAAGGGCAGCGCCCATTGTGGGTCAGGGGAAATAGCTCCTTGTTAGGATTCAGGTATTACCCGCTTTTTCCTCCAAGCGGTTTTTCTCACAAAAAGACACAAGTTTAATAGACAATTGTGACTCTTTCCGCCAACCACTTATAACAGAATATAACCAACTTTTGATTATGTTAATATAGTAGATTTGATCTCTTTCAAACATAGTTTACGTAACAAGTTTGTAACATCCGGCAATTTTCGAAATTTTAAATAACTATTTTACCCTTTGACCTTTTGTGTCTGACTTGACTTTTTGACTTTTGGTCTTTTATTGTCACATAAAAGCGATTACCGCGTAACCGGTAAAATTTTCGGAACATATTTTAAATAATAAATCATATTTATTATTACATCTCTCATGTGCAAGTTATTTTTAACTTATTTGACTTGAAAGTGAAAAAGATATATGTTATTCTTAAGCTGACTTATCAAAAACGACCCACTAAATCACGTTTTCACGACTCAGACTCTAAAGCAATTTGATGTAAAACGACATTCCGGACAACTTTTTTATTTTGCCCGAGACCCAGAAACAAGCAGAAAAAGACCTAAATACCCTCGCAAGATTTTAGAATCAAGAACAACGCGTACCGACAGTAAAATAATTAAATAATATTTAATTAACACTTTTTATTAAATAAAAATATTTAATAAATTAGTTATCATTATATTCAATAACGTTTGTTAAAGACGCAAATATTCGAGTAAAAGATCATTTTACGGACAAAGTTTATAGTAATATACAATAAATAATAAACGTTTTAGATAAATTATATAAAACGTTTATGAAAATTAGTCGAGTAAATACTCGTTTTTATGGGAAAAATTAATTGTAACGCAATGACGCAAGTCTCGTGTTTTGAATCCTCCGTTAAGTAGCTTAAACGAGCCCCGAATCATTATTTACCAAAATTTACACTTTTGGTCCCTGTGAAATATTTATAAAATTAACCCCCAAACTTATTGAGACTTGTCACATTTATTTATAACTTTTAAAATATATATATATATATATATAAGTTATATATATATTTTCTTTTCATTTTTTCATTCTTATAAACACACACATACACTTCCTTTTCTCTCCCAAAATTTTCCGGCGAGTTCCACTGCCGCCGCCCCACCTCCGGCCACCATCAGCCATCACCGGAAAAGTTTTATGGTGAGTTTTCCGACCGATTCCAAAAATGCTTCTCACCCACCGATCTATCTGATCCCCACCACCACGCGCCTCCACGCGCACCACAGCCCACGCCCACCACCATCTTCACATCGACATCATCACCATCACAACCACGCGCACCACAGCCCACGTTTGGTTTTGATTATTGCACCAGAGGGTGCGTTTGTTATTTTAAACAACCCAAAAAGGGTGTTTGTTTTCGTTCGGTTATAAACCACCAACAGGGTGCGTTGGGTTGGTTTTGTTCAGAGCACCAAGGGTGCGTTGGGTTGTAGTCACGACCCAAGAGGGGTCCGTTTGGTTGTTATATTAGCACCAAGGGTGGTTTGGTTGGCTGCCACCACCACAAGGGTGCGTTTGGCAGTCACCACCGCCATAGGGTGCGTTTGATTTAGTTCTAAAACGAGTAGATTGCGTTTGGTTAACGTATAACAACACACGGGTGCGTTTGGTTTATTTACACAAAAAGGGTGCATTTGGTTTTACAGAAATAGTAAAGGGGTACATTTGGTTTTATAGAAATATAAAAGGAGTGCGTTTGGTTTAATAGAAACTGCCAAAAGGGGCGTTTGGGTTAAGAGAAGACAATAAAGGGGTGTTTGGTTGTCTGTGTAACCGCACAAAGGTGCGTTTGGTTTGGCAGATTAACCGTAAGGTGCGTTTGGATGTGCAAAGAACCGTAAGAGGGTGTTTGGGTTAGCAGTTAAACCGTAAGATGGTGTTTGGGTGAGCAGGATAACCTTTAGGGTGTGTTTGGTTTATATAAATTGACTAATAAAATATATCGAGATTTATAATTATAAAACCGGATATATATTGGTGGTTTAAAATGGTTAAATAAATATGATATTAATTATTCTGTCTTTGGAGGTATGGTCAATAACATTTCTTGCTGGTCTCCAAATCCAGCATGTTGAGGACTTAACAGCATTTTCCCCATATCCCACATCAGCACTAACTACTGCTTTTGGCCCAACAGTAGTTACATTGTTAAACCTTAGTAGTTTTAAATTTCATTTAAGATTATAGGTTTTAGCTGTGATTTTGGTTTTTAAAAGCCCTTCCTACTGGTGAATGAGCTTTAATTTAAGAAATGTTTTGGGTAATGCATTCATTCACTTTTGATTTTAGGGGCCCAGAGTATTAATAGGCCTGGCAGAGTACTAATTGATGTGCTGCATCTTGCGGAGGAGTTTTGCTTAGCTGCTTTTAACTGGTTACTTGTCCTAACTTTGTTGCAACTGCTGTTGGAAAAAAGAGGAGTTGATGTGTTGTTGTGTGGTGTATATTTTATTGATTCAAGTTTTAAATTTATATTTTGCCGACTAAACCAAAAACAACACTTTAACGGGCAGTGTACCCGATCGATAGTAGTTTCGTGGTAAGTAGGGTGTCGAACACTTGAAGCGAGGTTAAATTTATCAATTTAATTAATATCTTGGTTATCTAATCTATGTTAATTCTACTCTATTCTAAACCTATGTCAGTCCTAGTTCCTAATTCTAACGGGAAAATGGGGTTTTCAGCCTGAGAGACTGGTATGTGCTTAATTACACATACCATTTTCCATTCTAAACGGACTTAAACGACTAAAAACGTACCAAAAATACATTGTATTTGTATGTTTTGCATTTGTATTGTGCAGGAAACGGATATTCAAGAAAAGGAACAAAAAGAAAGACAAAAACAAACAAATCCAAGCACAGGGTGGAAAGGGCAAAGTCAAAAGTCAAGCCAATTGAAGAAACTACAACTTGAGGGGCTAAAACTGCCAAACCTCAAGTTGTATTACAAAAGATACCAAGTTGAGGGACTATAATTGCAAACCGGGTAGAGATTACATTCAAGTTATACAACTTGAGGGGACAAAACTGCTACTTCCCCAAAAAGTCTTCTTTCCCGCCCAACAAACCCAGGTACAACTTGGATGTCCTCCCATACCTCCTCCCCTGCAAAACCACTCGACACCCTAGCCAAAATCATTTCATCCACCCTACTAACCCATCCCAGTTGTATAAATGCCAAGTTGGCAATCCCTCTCCATTCCCAAAGCATTTCGATGGCTGAGATTGCCTCCAAAGAAGCACAAATGAATTTGAAGGCTGGGATTTGCTTTAGGACTTACCTCACACAACAAGCACACTTCGTTTTTGCTCTCCAAAGAAGCACAAGCTGAAAGTCCAAGACTTCGGCTATAAATAGAGCTTTTTGTAAGCCTTTGAGGCATCTAGTTTTTATCCATACACTCTCATTATCTGATAATAGCTTTTTCTTCCTTCTTTATAATCTTCCAGTCAACACAAAAAATTCGGAGAATTAAAGAAAAAGGTGTGGCATCAATTGCTTACTTTATCTTCATATGGAAGTATTTTCATTAAATGTTTAAGCTAGGCTGTCTTCTTTGTCATCTTCCATCCTTTTTGCTCATTGTAAATCTCTTGTACAGCTCTGTTCTGCTCTATTTTCTTTGTCTTTCTCCAAACATTTGTTCTAAAGTCTTTAAATGTATTTACCCTTTTAAATGCTTTGTCCATAACATCTCTTGGTTTGACATAAGACTCTTTCAACTTCAATTCTTTGAGCTTGGTTCCTTTCATGTACTTTAGAGGTAAGTTAACCATTATATTTCTCTAATTGAGCTTTTGTTGGATGGTTTGTTTCTTTTTTCTCTTTTTCGGCTCTTTTAGCTGCAAAATGCTTATCTTCTTTTCTCCTAAGAGTGGTTTGAATTAATGAAGCCCCTTTTCTTCAATAGACAAAATCTTCTTGTTCTATGTGATTGCCATTCTTTCAGCAATTGATGATCAACATCAATCTTTGAATGTATATGATCCCATATGTTTCAATCAGGCTATATTGGCTTCTTCTTCTTTTTTGCTTCCTCTCTTCTTGCACAGTCTTTCTTCATCTTCAAATTCAGCTTGTAAATTATAATGCTGTTTCCTTCATCAAGCCTGATTAGATCTTTTCTTGTTCACTGGACTTTCACAGGTTCTATCAATATCTTTTACCGTTGTAACTGTGATTTCTGTGAGATAGTTGTGAAGATCTTTGGTGTTGTTAAGATTTACCAGATCTTGTATACAACCCCTTTCTTCTTGTATTTTGTACTTTTCTTCCTTCAGTAATTGAGCCAAAGTAATATCATCAACAGTTGTAGCAAACACATCCTCACAAGCAGAAACATTCACATCATGAACACTAACCAGGGTAATTTCTTCATCTGCATCAATTAGCATCAATCCTCCCTTGTTTAGGGATGCACCCAAACTCTCCTTATTATCAGTGGATTCCACCCCTAGCAGTCAAAACAACTTTAGTATAATCTCTTTAGCTATGAGTTCTTGACCTATTTCTTCTTTTAAAGCTTCATGACCTCCTTTTTAAACTAACAATCTAATTAGGTTGAGTGGTACAGTTGTAATTCTCTAAATCAAAGAACCCGATTTTGTGTAACTGTCGGTAAACATAATGCGACTCAATTCATCAAGTTTAGTAAATCCTATCCACTTTGAAGTGTCGTTAACCTCTTGAGAGCAGAGCAAATGAATCATTGAGTGTTTAGATTACACTCTCCAAAACTACGTTTGAGCAATAGTTCCCTAATGGTTTCTTGGCACCATGGACCACAATCGCTGAATTAGTTACTTGGGAACAAGCTTCAATTCATTAGGTGTTGCTTGGTATTGGGTCTTATTTTGTACCATTGTCTTGACTCTGCTTCTCAAGCTTAGAAGTCAGTAGCTGGCAGCCATCACCAACAACTGTTATCCCAACTCCTTATGGACAGCCTATCTGCCAACATTTTTTTATAGGATCAATAGAGCTGAGGTTACCTGAGTGTACTTTCTTTTTGGCTTCAACTAAGTTTTTGTGTCTTTTTGAAGGTGAGTAGATGGTTGAATAAAGGTGGGTGTGTGATGGGGATCAGTTGGAATTGCTAAACCCTTTACCAAAGTATGATGGTTTTGTCCACTCCATAGTTTGAAATAAGGTGTTATATACCAGAAATAATTTTGCCTACCCATACTCATATTTCTAAATATACTTGTTAGATTGTGAGAGGGTGTAATATATATTCTATCCTATGTGTTGGCATCCCATTCTAGTTGTTGGTCCAAAAATACTTGTACAAAACCTATGGATACATCACAAAATCTTTTCCAGACTATTTTATAAGTTTCTAATAATACTTTTCTAAAATAAATTTTGCAAACAAGTGAATTTTGATTGGTTGCTAAAGCAGATAATGGCGATCCGCATAGTACTACTAAACTCTTTCTTAGGCGCAGTCTTTGGACTTAGACAACTATAAAATCAGTATGAATTAGAATTTTCCATTGTGGGGAATGGAATGGTTTTTTTAATGTTAGTTTTTGTGAATTTCCTCATACCCCTATCAATGGTAAAGTTGTTCAAAAATGGTAGAATTTGGTTTACAATCTACAACCCTTACTTCTCACCTAGTTAAAGTTATCTTATAATCAGATTGATTCCAGTGACGTATTCATCTTTTGCCATCTACTAGGAAATGTAACTGTGCTACCCCTATTGATAGTTTTGACCATGACAGTAGACCAGAACTGCTCAATGCAAGAAATTTATATAGTAGGATTAATGGTTAATGCATGCCTTATAGGGTGTGCATTCAAAAAATCTACAATCTGTTCAAAATCTCCATCACTCTGTGGGATTTTGACAAAAACGGAAGACCATATTATGAGTATCTGCAAACTTTAGAATCGCCATTTGTGTTGGGTTTTGATAATGGATGATAAAATTGAGTTAGAGTTTGTAATTGGAGAGTATTTGAAAGAATAAAATCGATTAAATAATTGATTGAAACCCTTAATCAAAGTATTTATGAAAAATACCCTCAACAACCCATCAATAGTAACTCAACAATATTAAGTTAACATTTGCCTAAGCTGCCTTCACTTTGAGTCACCATATTAACTTCAATTTCCATTCCAAACAGATTCCATCATCATATAACATTTTTTCTCTTGCTTAGCCTGCCAAAATGATTAGTCCAAAAACCAAGAAAACACAAGCCATAGCAATTTTTACAATTATCACAGTATTAATTATACCTAACAGTATTAAGTATAACTAACAGTAGAAACTCAGCAGTATTAAGTATAACCTGCGTACAATTTTACTTAACAGCAAGAAAACTTTTATGACATTGAATAAAACAGTACTAATTCATACAATAACTCTAAAAAAACCTAAAGAGATAAAAGACTTTTAAAGATTAAGCATTCCAATACTAAGCTAATCAATATATGAAAATCTATTACATAAAAGCTTTTGTAAGCAAATCTAAACTTGTCAGTATGGATTTTGACCATTTGAATCAATTTCTTTTCATTGCAATCTCTAATAAAATGATGTCTAATCTCTATATGCTTTGTTTTTGAATGAAAAACAAGATTTTTAATTATGCAAAAGTATGTTATTATCAAATAAAGCTCTTGGTAATGCTTAAAATTATACCATCTAATCATGTAGTTTGATTCTGAGATCAAAGCACTTGTCCACATCAACTTGAAGCAGCCACATATTCAGCTTTTGTTGTGGAACTTGCAACCACTGTCTGTTTCTTGCACTGCCATGATACTAATCTACATCCAAGGAATTGACAACCTCCTGTTGTAGACTTCCTATCCAAGCTTGCTCCAGCATAAATCCACTATCATTTATGCTACCAATCAAAAGGGGTGAGAATCTTTTGGATACCAAAGGCCTAATTATGGTTGACATTTTCATACCTAAAAAATCCTCTGTACCTTCACAACCACTCCCCACCACCGCTCTCTCCGCCTCCTCCCTCCCGTGGCACTCTCCACCTCACACATTGCTTCTGGACGCCCTTCGGTATAGACACCAAACCCCGAACACAATGCAACCACGATGTCAGGTCTTGACAATGTAAGATACATCATATGAACCAATCATTGACTATACATATGAACATCCAACTTCTTTACCATCTTAATCCTTGGAGTAGAGGCTTGTGAGTTTCCATTGGTGTGCTTGCAGCTCTTGCTTTTGTAAACACCAAAATTTCTTTAAATTTACATACATATTTATCTTGACTGATAAATATGCCATCCTTCTTTTGCTTCACTTGTAATACCATGAAGATGTAAAGGGTTATACAATAGAATATCATCATAAAATTATATCATGAATCAACTTATCAAATGAAAATGCATAGCCCCATCTTTGTTGAAACAAAGAGATATAATCCACATAAACTTAACAAACAAAAATTTCAAACTTTGTACCACTTCTTGTGAATAATAAGTCTTGTAAATATTTCCTCTTTCAAACCATTGTCTAAAGAATGTTGACAAGGTTGTGACTACAAAGCTCTAAGAGCTGATGTAGTTACATATAATGGTTTTTAACTTGTTTACTCTATCAGGAAATTATGGATCTTCAAATCCTTTTAGTGACATACATACACCTCTTTTTTTTCCCTCAATCTTCCAATAGAGAAAAGCATTTTTTACAATCTATTTGATATCACCACAAAAATCTTTAAATAAAGATAAGCTAAAAATAAGCCTAATCTGCTTCAATTATTGCACACATGGGCATAATACTTCATCATAGTCAATCCCTTCTTTTTGTGTGTATACCTTGAGTAAACAATTTCCTTGATTTATTTCTTTATCACATTCCTCTTTCATTCTTTTTATTCCTGAAATCCATTTAGAGCCTTTTGCCCCTTTTTCCATTTAGTCAAATCCCATACAAGTCCAAACTTCTTGTAAATTGTATCCATAGATGCTCTTCCTGCTTAGCCTATATCCAGCTTGGTTCCTTCAATGCATGAATTACCTTTTTGGGTTCTTCCTGTGATAAAAAGCAAGCAAACAGGCAGTTTTGAAGGATTTAGGGTTTTGTTCTTTTGTTGAATAGTGCTAAACAAAACATATGTTTTCTCAAGACTTCTTTGAATCTTTCTTGTTTTGTGTAGCTGATTGCAAACCTTTTATCACTTGATCAAGGGATCGATCTTTTTTGAATTCTTGTAGGTTGGATTACGACTGACTCTGGATTGTTGTATCCTAATTGTTCCATGTCAGCCTCTGCACCATCTTCTTCTTCATCTATTGAGAAGTCAAATATGATATCCATCTTTCAAAACAGTCATGCACTATTTGGATCAAATGGAAGTTCAATGATTGATTTTCCACCAACGCATTGACTTATTTTGCCAGCAGCATTAACAGTTTAAAATAACAGTATTAACTTTACCAACAGTATTAAATTGTTAGTGTGTTACATTATCTTTCCCTTTTTATTGATCTTTTCTTTCAATATCTTTTCTTGGTATCTTCATAAAATTCTTTCCATCATCACTTGAAGGTTTGGGATTCATCATCATGGAGAACTCTTAGAATCTTGGGTCATATGGTGGATTAGCAGTACGTATGGTAGCAAAATGTAATTCTTTGGGACACGGGTTCTGTCTCCTTTCTAGCTTGACTTGCTTATCAATTGCTTTTGTACCTGCCAAAACCATTAGGGACTATGTTATTTGCATACCATTGGTCATAACTCATTGTTCTTGTATGTGCTTCTATATTCAAATAGCCAATCGGTCCACTACCTAACAACATAGGTTTACTCTCACTAACCTAATATGCTCTTTTTCTTCCACTATCCTTCGTTCTATATATGAATACTCTAAAGGCTTAACTATTCATAGAGTATCCAACAAAGGAAAACATTCATTAAGCCTTACCATCAAATTTGCATAAGTGATTTATGGTATTGAGAATGTTAACAAGACACATCCCAAATGGTCTTCTTAAAAACTTTAAAGTTGGTGTCTCTACATTGTAAAATTTCATTTGAGGTAGTATTATGAGGCTTAACTAATAACACTCTATTTTTGCAATAGAAAGCAGTTATTAAAAAACTTGCTTCTGCCAAAAAGTTAGTGCGGCAACATTAAATCAGTAGACTAGTCCTAGCAGCCTCAATACGTTGGGTCCTATTTCTCATCTTATCTAACTCCATTTTGTTGAGTGAGTTCTAGCTTTTACTACAATTATCTTTAAAATACACTCTTGCTCACAAACTGATTCTTTTCTTAGTTTTTGCATTCTCAGTTTCCAATATCACATCTAATCAC
This sequence comes from Tanacetum coccineum, assembly GCA_026074375.1. NCBI lineage: Eukaryota > Viridiplantae > Streptophyta > Magnoliopsida > Asterales > Asteraceae > Tanacetum > Tanacetum coccineum. Next base: position 26,825 of record BQNB010005944.1, read on the forward strand.
CTTATCCTTGTGATCTCTAGATTTTCTATTTACTTGTTTTATTAAATGAATTAAGAATGTACATAGTACTTTCCTTAGTAGCTAGAAAGAAAACCCATGTAAAACCTACTGTAATCATCTGTGATAATAATAGGCAATACATTTTCTTCTTTGGGCTTTTTACAAACTGTTGGACAAACAGTCCATATTGTAACAAATGTAAAGGAAGACTGATTGAGTTCTCTGTTTTGGACTTACAAGAGGCTCTGAGGGCTGCATTTCCTTTTGACAAGCTACACAGGTTTTGATCATTTTTCAAAAATAGTTAAAAGGGCAAAAAAACTCTTATCAAGATTTCCTTAAACCATTTATTCTTGGGTTTTTAAAAATTTAACATGACCTAGCCCTGCATATGCCAAAGTTTAGATTCATCAGATGTGGCTTTTGCCAAAAAGGCATGTTAAAACATCCTTTAGGAAACTATGTTTCTTTAAATCAACACTTAAATATTGTTTTTATTGGAACTCTATGTAAAAATTTGACTTTAATCAATTTTAACTTAATGTTTAGAGATATAACAATACATTTAGTGTCATTAAAAATAAAAGATACACTAATTCTTTTTATCAAACATTTGTGAGACACTAATGAGATTAAACTTTTAACTCTTTCACACAAAAAATACACTTTTTAAAATCTAGCACTTACCAGTTTATTAATGGTACATTTTCATGTGATTTTCCCTCCTTTGGGTTATATCCTATAGAAAACATCCTCCATCTATTAGTCATAGTATGTAAGGATACAGACATGTGTCCTTATCATGTGCCTTGAGACATCCTCTATTCAATCACACTCCTTGAGCCTGTAAATCCATTTGTAGATTGCCCTACTCATTAGACAAGAAAATTAGTTTCTTTTACGGACCCAAGCCATCACTGACTTAGATCTGCCTTGTGCATCAATATAATCAAACTTTTTAGGCTGATTGATGCACTGTTGTGTTTAGAAACATGGTCTAAAACTTTGTGCTTTGGTTTCCAAACCCAAAAAGCTGAGGCCTTAATAGCATTAAAATTATTTCCCTTAACAACATTAACTACTGCTTTTTGGCCATGTTGTATGTAAAATTTTTTTTACCCATAACAGTTTAAACCTTTGGATTATTATTATTGTTTTTAAATGTTGTGTTCTTATGAATGGGCCTATTAACAGGTTGAATGCGCTATTTTAGAAAGATATGACATTGGTCTAGCAGCATTCACTGTTGTTTTTGAGTGAGCAGCATTAACTTGTCTAGCAGTATTAACTGATACTAAACCAGACTTCATTAGTACTGCTCTTGGAACTAAGTTCTTTTTAGCACATGGGTGAGTCTTTTTAGCAAAGTTTTGATGATTCACCCTTTGAGCATTGTTCCAAACAGGTTTTACCATCCTTTGATTTTGAAACTGTTTTTGATTTGTTAACTGAAATCAAATGCCAAATGATAAAAGTGTCTACACAATAACATGCCTTATTAACACATCTACAAAATTGCTTCTTAGTTTTTGAGAAATCATTTATTATTATAATTTCTTTGATTAGTCTTTGACTGTGAGGTGTTTTTGCTATGTTGCTCACTTGTTTAACATTTTTTCCTAGCAGTATTTTTTGTTTTTTAGATTTGACAAATCTCTTTCTTAACAAATACTAGGTCTAATGTTTTTATTTTAGATTTTAGGCCGAGAAACATCCTCTTCCTCATCATCTGACACCCATTCTTCAATACTTGGGGCATCATCATACTTCCTAACTACCTTAGGCTCTTCTTCACTAGAAATAACTTTACTTTTTCTCAACTACAGGCTCATTAACAAACTCATCTAAACCCAATAAAAGACATGGCAGGTGTTGGAGGAATGATATTTCTTGTGTAACTGCATTATAATTTCATAGGCCTAAACCTTTTCTTGCAAATTTTTCAACTATTGACACTCTTGAGCTTGTTTAAAAACCTTTAGATGCATGTTCAAAATTTTATCTACATTAAGTTGAATGACATCTTTTTCTTTTTAAACTATTTCAAGCTTCTTCCTAAGCTCTCTAATAGTTATTTCTCCTATATGAATTTTAAATTTTAAGCCCTTAATATCTTGTAAATAAATAGACTATATGCTTTATACATTTAAGTTTTTCTTAATGAATATAATCCTGTTTATTAACCTAGAACCATTAACTCTGATTTCTTTAAATCTTTTAATAGTTGTTCATTTTGAGAATTTAAGATGGTCAACAATCTCCAAACAAGATTTTAAACAAAATAGAATCATTAGATACCTCTGTGGTGGGGGTTTCAAGGACTTGAAGCAGAGAAAAGCCATGAGTGCATATTTAGGCCTTCCTCTGCCTGGATCACTCCAGTCATTATCCACAAGACACATCACATGACACTAAAGATATGAAAGTAGATGTTTTCTATAGGCACACTCCTTCTTGACTTCATTGTTCTTGTTGTCTTGATTTCTTGGAGCTCTGCACTCCTTAGCAAAATGTCCCCTTTTGTGGCAGTTGTAGCACTCAACTTTGGACTTATCAAAAAACCAATTAAGTTCATTGCTATTAACGGTAAGTTCCTTTCCTGTATTCTTCAAAACATTCTTGCTTATAGTTCAAACATAGCCATTTGCCATCTTAAATTCCATCTCTTCATGTCATATGATGGATTTGTTGCAAGTATCTCATGTACATCGTTGAGGACTATTTTGGATTGATAGCATATGAATGCACAAATAACAGCATCACCCAAGTTATCAATATTTGTAGAGTTAGCAGCATTAACTTAAGTGCTAGCAGTAAAAACTCCATGAGCAGTATTAACTGCTTCATTAGTGCTGCTAGTGTTGTTATTTAAAGAGGATACAAAAGCCATGTTTTATGTGCTTGAACTTAAGCTAGACATCCCTTTAACTTCTGGTTCAGACACCTTGAGGTTGTTGTAAAGATCATCCATGCTCATTGTATCCAAATCAGCTGTATTCCCGCACTCAACACGAGTGAAGTGTTCCACTCAGGTGACAAACTTCTTAATAACTTTTGATTAACATCTTCTTGTGAAAAGATTATCATCCAAACAGCTCCAATGATTCAAAAGCTTTTGAAGGCCTATCAAAAGTTTGATTAAGCAATCACTGAGCTTGGAGCAGTATAGTTTTATATTGTTGCTTTAAGAGTTCCTTTTGAGTCTTTTTTGATGGCTGCATTCACACCAAATCTCTTTTAACAACTATTAGCAAACTTCTTAGCAATCATTTATAGAGTTAAACTTTAAATGATGCTCATTGGGAATGCCCATCATTAAAGTACTTCTAGCTTTCACCTCTAATCTTCTCTGAGTCTTTTCTTCAGCGGTTGTAATAGGCATCTCTGTCATAACTCCTTCCATAATTTTTGTTTTTGGCAAGGTTGTACCCATTCTCTATGACTTTCCCCACAGCTGCTTAGTCTATCATTTGGCTTATATTGTTCAATCCTATCCTTCATATCTCATACCTCACCAGGTTTGGAATGAGAACTTTGGATGCAGCACCATGGTGCAGGAATCCTTATCTATATTCTTTTTGACAAATAACAGGTTTTCGATATTATAGCTTCTCAACAAGCTTTGATACACTTGTTGTTCCCACTTCAATAGATAGATTCTTAGCATGCTTTACAGGTTTAGTTATATTAGATAAATCTAACCAAAAACTTAGTAGAATGTGTTTGAATGTATTAAAGATTTATGCGGAATCTAATCTTTTTTTTTAATATTAAGAAGAAGTATTCAATGAAACTGTAATTCAATGAACATACAATTCACAAAAAATATGCATCTAATATTATTAATGATAATAATTCGAATACCTCTCAAAGTATTAGGGTTTACAAAAGACCTTGGAGTATGAAATTATATGTTAGTTTGTATATTAAACTCTATGCCCTAGGACCTCCTTTTATACCCAAGGAGTCCTAGTCGGCTTACAATATTTTCCTAAGATATCCATAATCTTTTCTATAAACAAATAACTTAATACATATCATTAGCAGTACTTTCAACAAACAACAGTGCTAACTTATTAACCTTTGCTAAGCATTAAAAATTATCTTGAGCAGTCTTAACCTTGTGCAGTAATAATATTCACTAACGTATTAACTTTTTTCTTGCTGTAGTAACTTTGTACTAGCAGTAGTAAATACTTAGCATTATTTTCAATTGGCAGTAGTAAACTTTTGTACTAGCAGGTAGTATACATATTAGCGTATTTCACTAGTAGTAGTAACTTTGTACTAGCAGTAGTAAACACTTAGCATATTTTCTTTGAAGTTCATGAGCGGCACTAAATCCAGCTTTGCAGCATTAACACAAACATGAGCAACAGTAATTCAAACAACATCAAGAAGACTTTTAATTCCCATAATAATTACGACTACCGCACTTACCTTTATTGATTTGGGTATAGTTTTTAAACACCCTTTTCATATATATTTTGATATATTCACACATTTAATTGGTTTTTGTACTTTGAATCCATATGATATATGCGTTAGATTAATTTTTAGAAGTAAACATGGTGGTAAATTATGTTAGATGATGGAGATAGGTAGTTTTGGGACCATTGTGAAGTGTTGGTGGAGTTTGGATGTGTGTCAAAAAATATAGTTTAGTGCAGAAAATTAAACGGTCATCTATGGGTGTCGTAAAAATGTTTTTACTAAGTTTAAGTTTTAAAATATGATAGAGCTTGTTCTCACGATCATTTTGATATAAGGATTGTCCCGTAACTCTTAAAAACAAAGTTTTTATGGCGATTTAAAATTTTGAAATTATATATATAATTTTCTGCACTATTTTTATAAAAGTGCATAATCTGCGCCGTTTCGGACACCTTCTGACCCGTTTTGGCCTTTGGCTAAAACATTAAAGTTGTCCGAAACAATATTTTCTAGTGGACTTGCGTGCATTTTGGATTAAAAGTGCATAATAAGGGTGATCTTGGACAAATTTTAGTTCTGCGTTTTTATATAAAAATGACAACATTGTTTTTAGTAACTAGTAATTTGATACAATTTTCAACTGAGGTTTCAGACCTTTTTTGATCCGAACCGGCTTTCGGGCAAAACATAAAAGTTGTTCAAAATGATTTAGGTCTGAAAATGCTAGACGATAGTGATAATTTTAGTTAAAGTTGGTAATTTTTCTGAAAAATAAAGTCAAGTATACTTACTGAATTTCGGGCTATATATATATATATATATATATATATATATATATATATATATATATATATAGGGATGGGTTCTAGGGAAAACTATATTTTGCTAGAAAAACCCAAAAAAACTCAGAAAAATTCACAAGATGCAACTAGATGAACAAACACAACAGATGACCTAATGTTTTCAGGTCTAAAAAAATTGGTTCTTTCAGGAAAATACTGACCTATACTAATGTCTGAAAAAACTCAAAAAAAAAACCAAACAGATGCAACTAATTTTTTCAGGCTATATAACATTTTTTTTAGGGCATCTCGTTTGATTTTCTGGAGTTTTTTTGGGTTTTCTAGCAAATATAGTTTGTGCGCCCTAAATAGCGAAGACGACCCCTAAGTCTCAACATTCGAATATAGTATTAGTCATATATCATTTATATATATATATCTATTCTTATATATTTTATATAGCCTCGTATTTCAGCAAGTATACTTGACATTTATTTTTAAGAAAAACAATTACCAACTTTAACTTAAAAATTATCAATACGTCTGCATTTTCAGACCTAAATCATTTTGAACAACTTTTATGTTTTACCGGAAAGCCGGTTCGGATCAAAAAAGGTCTGAAACCTCAGTTGAAAACTGTATCAGATTACTAGTTACTAACAACAATGTTGTCATGTTTATATAAACGCAGCAACAGAACTAAAATTTATCCTAAGTTCACCCTTTATTCTGCATTTTTAATCAAAAATGCACGCAAGAGTCCACTAGAGAATATTGTTTCGGACAACTTTAATGTTTTAGCCGAAGGCCAAAACGGGTCAGAAGGTGTCCGAAACGGCGCAGATTATGCACTCTTATAAAAATAGTGCAGAAAATTATATATAAAATTTCAAAACTTTAGATCGCCATAAAAAAACTAAGCTTTTTAAGGAGTTTAGGACAATAATGATGTTCAAAATGATCGTGAGATTGCTATGCTCTATCATATTTTAAAACTTAAACTTAGTAAAAACATTTTTACGACACCCATAGATGACCGTTAATTTCTCTGACAACTATAATTATTTTTGTTTTTTTCCGGACCACAAATCCAAACTTCACCAACACTTCACAATGGTCCCAAACCTACCTATCTCTATCATCTAACATAATTTACCACCATGTTTACTTTCAAAAATTAATCTAACACGTATATCATATGGATTAAAAATACAAAAACCATATAAATGTATGAATATATCAAAATATATATGAAAAGGGTTTTAAAACTTACCAAAATCAAGATAGGTGATGTGCGGTAGTCGTAAGATGTTGGGATTAAAAGTCTTCTTGATGTTGTTTGAATTACTATTGCTCATATTTGTGTTAATGCTGCAAAAAGCTTGGATTTTGTTGCCCGACTCATGACTTCACAGAAAAAATATGCTAAGTGTTTACTACTGCTTTGTATCAAAGTTACTACTACTACGATGAAATTAATGCGATGATTTACTACATGCTAGTACAAAGTAATAACTGCTAGTTGAAAAATATGCATGTGTTTACTACTGCTAGTACAAAGGTATACTGCATTAGTACAAAGTTTTTACTGTTAGTGATATATTAGTATGCTCTAAGTTCTAAGACTGCTCAGAGATAAGTTAATGTTGCTAAGGTTAATAAGTTAGTATTGTTTGTTGTTAGTACTGCTTATATGATATGTATTAAGTTATTTGTTTATTGAAAAGATTATGGATATCTTAGGAAAATATTATAAGCCGACTAGGACTCCTTGGTGTATAAAAGGAGGTCCTAGGGCATAGAGTTTAATATACAACTAGACATATAATTCATAGCTCCAAGGTCTTTGTAACCATAATACTTTGAGAGTATTCGTATTATTATGATTAATAATATTAGAGTTTTTTGTTGAATTGTATGTTTATTGAATTACTGTTTCATTGATAATTCTTCTTAATATTAAAGATTAGATTCCGCATAATCTTTAATAATTTTCAAACACAAGTTTCTACTTAGTTGTGTTAAGATTTACTAATAATAACTAAACCTTAAACAGGCTTAAGGAATTTCTATCTATTAAGTGGGCATCAACAATTGGTATAAAGCTTGTTCTTGAGAAGTTCTATGCAATAAGCAAAAAACCTTGTTTTTGCTAATAAGATATAGATCAGATTCTGCATCACATGGTAGGCTTCATCCAAAGTTTCTCATGCTCAAACCTCGGTGGAGTATGAGATTATGATAGGATGAGGATTGAACTATATATCAGATGATAGACCTATGCACTGTGGGAAGTCATAGAGATGGTACAGTACCTTGCCAAAACAAAATTATGGAAGGGAGTGATGAAGAGATGCTATTACAAACCGCGAAAGAGAAAAGACTCAGAGAAGATTAGAGGTGAAAGCTAGAAGTACTTTAATGATGGGCATTCCCAATGAGCATCATTTAAAGTTTAACTCTATAAATGATGCTAAGAAGTTGCTAGAAGTTGTTGAAAAGAGATTTGGTGGGAGGAAGCAGCACAAAAAACGACTCAAAGGAATACTCTTAAAGCAAACAATATAAAATACTTTACTGCTCAAAAGCTCAGAGATGTTATAAATTCAAACTTTCTTGATAGCTTCAAAAGCTGTGAATCAGTTGGAGCTTTTGGATTGGTAAGATTTCACAAGAAGATGTTAATCAAAAGTTATTAAGAAGTTTGTCACCTGAGTGGAACACACACGCTGTTGTGTGGAGGAATACAGCTGATTTGGATACAATGAGCATGGATGATCTTTAAACCAAAAAAAAACAACTCAAGGTGTCTGAAAACCAGAAAGTTAAAGGGATGTCTTAGCTTAAACTTCAGCACACAAAACATGGCTTTTGTATCCTCTTAAAAATAAACAACCACTTAGCAACACTAATGAAGCAGTTAATACTGCTCATGGAGTTTTTACTGCTAGCACTTAAGTTAATGCTGCTAACTCTACAAATATTGATAACTTGGGTGATGCTGTTATTTGTGCATTCTTTGCTAGTCAACCAAATAGTCCTCAACTTGTACATGAGAACTTGCAACAAATCCATCCAGATGACATGGAAGAGATGGATTTAAGATGGTAAATGGCCATGTTGACTAAAGGGCTAGAAGGTTTTTGAAGAATACAGGAAGGAAACTTACCGTTAATAGCAATGAGACTATTGGTTTTGATAAGTCCAAAGTTGAGTGCTACAACTGCCACAAGAGGGGACATTTTGCTAAGGAGTGCAGAGCTCCAAGAAATCAAGACAACAAGAACAAGGAAAGCTCAAGAAGGAGTGTGCCTATAGAAACATCTACTTTCATAGCTTTAGTGTCATGTGATGGTCTTGGTGGATATGACTGGAGTGATCAGGCAGAGGAAGGGCCTAATTATGCACTCATGGCTTTCTCATCTTCAAGGTCACTGACGCATGAGTATTAATGATATATTTGTTTAAAATCTTGTTTGTGAAACTTGGTTTTTGACATCTTAAATTCTCAAAATGATCAACTATAAAAAGATTTAATGAAATACTGAGTTAATGGTTATAGGTTATAAGCAGGGTTTAGAGTCAGTGGAGAAACAAACTTGAAAATTTATAAATCAAATAAGTCTTATTTATTTTACAAGATATTAAGGGTTAATATTTGAAATTCATATAGGAGAAATAAAACTATTAGAGCAGCCTTAGGAAGGAAGCTTGATTGAAAAAGTTTCCAAAAAGGAAAAAGATGGCATTCAACTTAATGTTAGATAAATATTTGAAACAGAATCTAAAGTTTTTTAAACAAGCTCCTAGAGTGTAAGATAGTTGACAATTGCAAGAAAGGTTTTGGCTATGAAAAATTAAAATGCGCTTACACCAAGAAATATTCATGCCTCAAACACCTGACTTGTCTTTTACTGGTTTGATGAGTTTGTTAATGAGCCTGTCAGTTGGGAAAGTGAAGTTATTTCTAGTGAAGGAAGAGCCTAAGGTAATTAGGAAGTCATAGATGATTTTGCACCAATATTGATGAATGGGTTTGTCAGATGATGAGGAGTGGATGTGTCTCGGCCTTAAAAACTGGATTTTATAACAGTTAGCACCCTAGTATTGTTTTGAAAAGAGTTTGTCAATCTACTACAACAAGATAAAACTGCTAGGAAAAAGTTATAAACAAAGTTTGAGCATAACTATAGGCAAAACACTCACTGTCCAAGAGGCACATCAAAAGAAAGAAATTAGAATAATATGATGTTCAAAAAAACTAAGAAGCATTTTGAGAGTTTTTAAGGCATGTTATGTGTGTGGAAGCTATTGATCATTCTGCAGGTGATTGCAAATTACCATCAAAAAACAGTTTCAAAATCAAGGAATGGTAAAACCTGTTTGGAAACAATGCTCAAAGGTGATGATAATTTTTTTTTTTTTTCATCAAAACTTTGCTAAAAAAAGACTCACTTAAGTGCTTTAAAAAGAAACTTAGTTCCTATGAAGCAGTACTAATGAAGTCTGGTTTAGTATCAGTTAATACTGCTAGACAAGTTAATGCTGCTCACTCAAAAACAACAGTGAATGCTGCTAGACCAATGTCATATCTTTCTAAAATAGCACATTCAACTGTTAAGAGGCCCATTCACAAGAACACAACATTTAAAAACAATAATATTAATCAAAGGGTTAATACTGTTAGGGGTAAAAAATTTAATACTACAGGGCCAAAAGCAGTAGTTAATGTTGTTAAGGGAAATAATTTTAATGCTATTAAGGCCTCAGCTTTTTGGGTTTGCTGAAAACATCCAGCACAAAGTTAAGACCATGTTTCTTAACAAACAGTGACATCAATCAGCCTAAAAAGTTTGATTATATTGATGCACAAGGCAGATCTAAGTCAGTGATGGCTTGGGTCCGTAAAAGAAACTAATTTTCTTGTCTAATGAGTAGGGCAATCTACAAATGGATTTACAGGCTCAAGGAGTGATTGATAGTGGATGCTCAAGGCACATGATAAGGAACATGTCTTATCTTACAGACTATGAAGAGATAGATGGAGGATGTGTTTCTTTTGGAGAGAACCCAAAGGAGGGAAAATCACATGAAAATGTACCATTAAAACTGGTAATCTAGATTTTGAAAATGTGTATTTTGTGAAAGAGTTAAAGTTTAATCTCTTTAGTGTCTCACAAATGTGTGATAAAAAGAATAGTGTTCTTTTTAATGACACTAAATGTATTGTTTTATCTCTAAACTTTAAGTTAATTGATGAAAGTCAAATTTTACTTAGAGTTCCTAGAAAGAACAATATGTATAGTGTTGATTTAAAGAATAAATAAGTTCCTAAAGGAATGTGTTAGACTTGCCCTTTTTGCAAAGCCATCATCTGGTGAAATCTAAACTTGGACATAGCCTAGGCTAGGTCAGTTAAATTTTAAAACCATGAATAAATTGGTTAAGGGAAATCTTGCTTGTAAGAGAGGTCTTGCCTTTTTTTTAACTTTTTGAAAATGTATCAACATGTGTTGCTTTCAAAAGGGAAAGCAGCACAGAGGACTCTTGTAAGTCCCAAAACAGAGTAACTCAATCAGTCATTCCTTTACATTTGTTACCATATGGACTTGTTTTGGTCCAGACATTTGTAAAAAAGCTTAAGAAGGAAAATGTATATGTCCTTGTTGTCACAGATGATTACAGTAGGTTTACTAATGGGGTTTTCTTTCTAGCTTACTATAGGATTGAAGACTAGTGACATTCTTAAGTAATTTATAACTAGCTATAGAAAAAACTCTGTTGATCACAAGGGTAAGGTGATTAGATGTGTTAATGGAAATGGAATTCAAAATAAAACAATGATTATGAATCAGTTTTGTGAGATGAAGGGTATTTTAAGATAATTTAGTATAGCTAGAACTCCTCAACAAAATGGAGTTGCTAAGAGGAGAAATAGGACACTAACTGAGGCTGCTAGGACTATGCTAGCTGATTTTAAGTTGCCCACTACTTTTTGGGCAGAAGCAGTTAATACTGCTTGCTATGTGGCAAAATAGATAGGTTAGTAGTTTAAGCCTATAATAAGACCTCATATGAATTTTTTTCATGGTTAGTCACCCATACTTTAAGTTTTATGAGGACCATTTGGGTTCTTGTTAAAATTCTCAATTACCATATATCACTTAGGCAAAATTTGATTGGTATGGCTAATGAAGGTTTCTTTGTTGGATACTCTTTTGAATAGTTAAGCATTTTGAGTATTCATGTTAGAACAAAGGATAGTGGATGAAAAAAAGTGCTATTGGTTTAGTTGGAGAGTTATACCTAATGTTGTCAGGTTAGTGGACACCCGATTGGCCTATTTGATATTGGATGCCCGAACAGAACATATGAGTTATGAGAGCAATGGTTGCAAATACATACGTCTAATGGTTTTGCAGGTACAAAAGCAAGTGATAATGCAAGTCAAGCTAGAAAGGAGGCAGAACCTGTCAAAGTTACATTTTGCTTTCCATTTGGGCTGCTAATCCACCACCTATTCCCAAGATCCAAAGAGTTCTTCATGATGTTGGTTCCAAAACCTTGAAAGTTGATGATGGAAAGAAGGTTGATAGGAAGATCCCAAGAAAAGATAGTGAATGTAAGATAAGAGAACGAAAGATAATGTTACAGCACTAACTTGTTTAATATGTAGGTAATGTTAATACTGTTTAGTTTAACTGTTTAATAGTGCTGGGCACAAATAAGGTTCAATGCTGTTGGTGCGGGAAAAAAAAACAAGCAATTGCTTGAACTTCCATGTGATCCAAATTTGCATGCTTTGAAAGTATGCATAGCATAATTTGACTTCCTCAAGAGATGATGAAGATGATGGTTTGCAGTGGCTGACTGAACAATTTGGATAAACAATCCAAGTCAAGTCGTAATCCATCTACAAGAATTCATAATGATTCATCATTGATCAAGTGAATAAAGCGTTTGCATATCAGCTTCACAAACAAGAAGATGTAAAGAAGTTGGAGAATCATAGGTTGTTAGCACTATTCAACAAAGAAACAAAGCCATAAATCATCAATAACTGCTTGTTTTGCGTGTTGTTTTTTATCACAGGATGAACCCTAAAAGGTAATTCATGCACTTGATTGAAGGGATCCAAGCTGGTAGAGGCTACGAGCAGGAAGAGCTTCTATGATTCATGTTCAAAAGAAGTCTTGGGACTTTAGTGGATTTTACTAAAAATGGAAAAAGGGGCTTCAGGCCCTAAATGGGTTTTCAGGGAATAATAAAAAGGATGAAAGGTGGAATTGTGGATAAGAAAAAATCACAGCGATTGTTCTACTCAAGGATACACACAAGAAGCAATGGATTGTCTATGATGAGAGTATTTGGCCATGTTGCAAGAATTGATGGCAATTAGGCTATTTTTAGGCTTATGATTTATTTAAAGATTTTTGTAGGTGTATCAATTAGATGTAAAAATAAAAAACTGCTTTTCTCTATGGGAAGATTGAAGAAGAGGTGTATGTATGTCAACCACCTAGGATTTGAACGGATCCAGTATTTCCTGATAGAGTATACAATGGTTATTAAAAAACCATCTTATGGACTACATCAAGCTCTTAGAAGCTTGGTATAAACCCTTGTCATCTTATTCTGTTAGACAATGGGTTTGAAAGAGGGGAAAATTGACAAGACTTTATTCATAAAATGGTACAAAGTTTGATTTTTTGTTGGTTAAGTTTATGTGGAGATGATTTCATCGTTGGTTCAAACCAAAAGATGGGGCTATGCTTTATTTGAGAACGTTTATTGATGATGAGGAAATTTTAGGATGAGTTCTATGGTACGAGAACTTATCATTCACTCTTGGGAATTACATGTGAAGCAGAAGAAGGATGGCATATTTATCAGTCAAGATAAATATGTAGCTGAAATTTTAAAGAAGTTTGGGTTCACAGAAGTCAAGACTGCAAGCACACCTATGGAAACTCAAAAGCCTCTACTCAAGGAGAGATGCGGTAATAGAAGTGGCATGTTCTATGTATAGGTCAATGATTGGTTCATTGATGTTACATCTTACATATTCAAGTCCTCACATGTGTTTTGCAAGTGTGTTTTGTGATAGATACCAAAGTCAGCCAAAGGTTTCATATCTTTATGTTGTGAAAAGGATTTTTAGGTACTTAAAAGGTCAACCAAAATTAGGCCTTTGGTATCCAAAAGATTCTCCTTTTGATTTGGTAGCATACACTGATAGTGATTATGCTGGAGCAAGCTTGGATAGGAAGTCTACAACAGGAGGTTGTCAATTCCTTAGATGTAGATTAATATCATGGCAGTGCAAGAAACAGACAGTGGTTGCAAATTCCACAACATAAGCTGAATATGTGGCTGCTTCAAGTTGTTGTGGACAAGTGCTTTGGATTCAGAATCAACTACTTGATTATGGGTATAATTTTATGCATACCAAGATCTTTATTGACAATAACAGTACTATTTGCATAATTAAAAATCATGTTTTTCATTCAAAAACAAAGCATATAGAGATCAGACATCATTTTATTAGAGATTGCAATGAAAAGAAATTGATTCAAATGGTTAAAATCCATACTGACAAGAATGTTGCAGATTTGCTTACAAAAGCTTTTGATGTAAGTAGATTTCAATATTTGATTGCTAGTATTGGAATTGCATAAATCGTTAATGTATTTTATCTCCTTCTAGGTTTTTGTAGGTTTTGTATGAAATAGTACTGTTATTCATGTTCATTAAAAGTTTCTGATGTTAAGTATAATTAGTATGTGGTTATACTTATACTGCGGCCAGCTTTCTACTGTTAGTTATATTTATTACTGTTAGGTATAAAATAATCTGTGATAATTGTAAAAATTGCTATGGTTGATGTTTTCTTGGTTTTTGGGGGACTAACATTTTGCAGGCTAGTCAAGAAAAATGTTTAGATTGATGATGGGAAATGATGTTTGGAAATGGAATTGAAGTTATAGTGGTGACTACAAAGTGAATGTGCTAGGCATATCTTACATATTGTTGAGTTACTAGTGATGGGCTTGTTGTGGGTATTTTTCATAAATACTTTTGATTAAGGGTTACTTCAATTAGTTAATCGATTTTTTTATTTCAAATACTTTCCCATATTACAAAACTCTTACTCTATTTTATCATTCACATTATCTAAAAACCACCAACACCAAATGGCACTTCTTAAAGTTTGCTTATAATCATAATATGGTATCGTTTTTGTCATAATCCAAAAGAGAGGTGATGGGTTTGATCAGATTGTAGTTTTTTTGATATGCAAACAACCTATTAAGGAAATGCATCTAAACTATTTATCACTACACTATATTAAAATTTATTGCATTGAGAAGTTATGGACTTACTGTCATGGTCAAATCTATCAATAGGGAAGCACAGTTAAATGTTCCTAGTAGAGATGGCAAGTAGATAATCAGTACTTGAATCATCTGTTTAGAAGATTTCTATAACTAGTGTGATGAGGGATGTTCGTGTTAATTGTCTACCAAATTCTACCATCTTTGTACAACTTACATTGATGGGGTATGAGGAAATTTCACAATAACTAACTTTTTATAAATACCATTCTTTTCCCCACAATTGGAATTTCTAATTCATATATTTTATAGTGTCTAAGTCAAAGATTGTGCCCTAGGAATGAGTTTTAGCTAGTTACTTATGGGTCACTATCGCCATTATCTGCTTAGTACGAAATCAAAAGAAATTCAAGCTTTCAAAATTTATGTTTTGAACTAGTAGATTAGAAACTTAGATAATTTGTCTGGAAAACTTTTTGATGTATCCAAGGTTTGTACAAGTGTTTTTGGGAACAACAAACTTGATGGGATTGGCCAACTCAACGAGGAATATTATATTTCTCCCTCTCACACTAAAAGATTTTTGAAATATGAGGGTTGGGTTGGCAAAAGTTTTTTGGTATAAGTCAACACCTTTATTTCAAACTAATGGTGGTAGGCCAAAAACCAATCATAATTGGGTTAAAGGTTTAGCAATTCAAACTGGATCCCATCAACACACCCCACCTTTATTCTACCATATATCAACTCAAAAGACACAACAAACTTAGGAAGCCTAAAGAAAAAACTGGACACTCAGGTTACCTCAGACTTGTTGTTGTGTGTCCTATTAAAAAATGGTTGCAGATGTTAGATGAGGCTGTCCAATAAGGAGCTTGACGGGTAACAGTTTGCGTAGACGGGCTTGCCACTATACTTATAGCTTCAGATGCTGAGCAAGTCAAATGGTAACATAAATAAGACCCAATACAAGGCAACACCTAATGAATCTAGTTCCCAAGGAACTAATTCAGGTGGTGGTCCCTGGTGCCAAGAAACCATTAGGGAACTATTGCTCAAACTAGGTTTGAGAGTGTATCTAAAAACATTTAATGGATTCACTGCTAGCAAGATGTTAACCAACACTTCAAAGTACAGTGATGAGGATAGACTTTAAATTGATGAATTGATGGCATTATAGTACACTTTACAAAATCGGGTTCTTGATTTAGAGAAGAGCAAAGGACCACTCACATAATGATGATTGTTAGTTAAAAAAGGACGGCGTCAGGAGCTGAAAAGGAAAAATAGGGTTCCCAAGAATCATAGGCTAAAGAGATTATACAAAGTTGGTTTGACTGCTAGGGTGGAATCCTCTGATAATGAAGAAAGTTTGGGTGCATCCAAACAAGGGAGGATTGATGCTATTGATGCAGATGAAGAAATTACCCTGGTTAGTGTTCATGATGTGAATGTTTCTGCTTGTGAGGATGCTGTGCTTTTGCACATCTGTCTGATGATATTTCTTTGGTCTCAAGTACTTGAAGATGGAAAAGTTCAAATCCAAGAAGAAAGGGGGTTGTTATACAAGAGCTGGGTAAATCTACAACAACAATATCTTCACAACTATCTTCACAGAAATCACAGGACAAAGGTAAAGGGATATTGATAGAACCTGTGAAGCCTGTGAACAAGAAAGATCTAATCAGGCTTGATGAAGAAACTGCTTTAAATTTACAAGCTGAATTTGATGATGAAGAAAGACTTTGCCAAGGAGGAAATGCTAAAAAAGAAGAAGAAGCCAATATTGCCTTGATTGAAAATGGATATTTATAAATGCAAAAAGATTGATGTTGATCATCATATTTGGCTGAAGAATGCAAGCACTAAAAAGAACAGAAGATTTGTTATTGAAGAAAAGGTATACAATTATTTCACCACTCTTAGAGAAAAGAAGAAAGCATTTGCAGCTAAAAGAGCAGAAGAAGAGGAAAAAGAAAACTAACCACCAAACAAAAGCTCAATAAGAAATATAATTGTTGTACATTACCTAAAGAACATGAAAGGATAAAAGCTTAAAGATTTAAAGTTGAAAGAGTTTGATTCTATCTAAGAGATGTTTGACAGAGCATTCAAAAGGGTAAAT
Organism: Tanacetum coccineum; assembly: GCA_026074375.1. NCBI lineage: Eukaryota > Viridiplantae > Streptophyta > Magnoliopsida > Asterales > Asteraceae > Tanacetum > Tanacetum coccineum. Next base: position 43,501 of record BQNB010005944.1, read on the forward strand.
ACATTTGAAGACTTTAGAATAGAATTGGTGGAAGGAAAAGAAAAGAGAGCAGGAACAGAGCTAATCCAAGAGATTACAAAGAAGCAAAAGGTGGAAGATAACAAAGAACAATAGAGCTTAAACAGCTAATGAAAATCATTCCAGATGAAGATGAAGTAGCAATTGATGCTATACCTTTGGCTGTTAAGTCTCTAATGATTGTTGACTGGAATATTTATAAAGAAGGAAGAAAAAGCTATTATCAAATAATGAGAGCTGATGAAAAGTCTCAAATGTACATGATCTTTAGTCAAATGCTTAAAAGTTTTAACAGGGAAGATTTAGAAGATTTGTACAAGTTGGTAAAAGCTAAATATGAGTCAACAAGACCAGTGGAAGACTTGGATTTGTTGTTATAGGGTGATTTGAAAACAATGTTTGAACCACATGTAGAAGATAAAGTATAGAGGAATCAACAAGAATACAAAGTGTTGAATTGGAAGTTGTATGACTCCTGTGGAGTACATTCCTTAATGATGCAACATGTGCAGATTTATATGTTGGTAGAGAATAAGTATCCCCTTACACCACTTACACTTTAAATGATGTTGGAAAAGAAGCTTATGATTGATTATGAATTGGTTGGAAAATGGGCCCCTCTTACACCAACATAACCCCTTATCTGCTTCCTTAAATTAATAATATAATTAGATTAAGAAGTAAAGAAGTGTTTGGTAGCATCCTTCTAGTGTTAATGAAGCTTTAAATGAATAACTTGATGATTTTGAAGAAGAATTATCAACGTTTAGGGGGGTTTTGGTAGGATCTTAAAATTCTTCCTTGATGCGTTTGACTATTATGCATGCTCATGTTTTTGTTAATGTTGCTCAGCTGGATTTAGTGCTGCTCATAAACTTCAAAGAAAATATGCTAAGTGTTTACTACTGTTAGTACAAAGTTACTACTGCTAGTGAAAATATGCTAAGTGTTTACTACTGCTAGTACAAAAGTTTACTACTGCTAGTGAAAATATGCTAAGTGTTTACTACTGCTAGTACAAAGTTACTACTGCTAGTGAATATTAGTACTGCTTAAGGTTAAGACTGCTCAAGAGTAAGTTAATGATGCTAAGGTTAATAAGTTTAGTATTGTTTCTTGATTGTTAGGCGTACCTGCTTATATGATATGTATTAAGTTATTTGTTTATAGAAAAGATTATGGATATCTTAGAAAAATATTGTAAGCCGACTAGGACTCCTTGGTGTATAAAAGGAGGTCCTAGGGCATAGAGTTTAATATACAACCAGACGTATAATTCATAGCTTCAAGGTTTTTTTCTTCTTTGTATACCCTAATACATGAGAGTATTCGTATTATTATAATTAATTAATATGGAGCTTATTTGTTGATTTCGTTGTTCATTAATTGAATTGTTTTATTGATAATTCTTTTTAATATTAAAGATCAGATTTTGCATAATCTTTAATACATTCAAACACAGTTTCTACTATAGTTGTGTTAGATTTATCTAATATAACTAAACCTTAAACAAGCTTAAGGAATTCAATCTATATTTAAGTGGGTCAACATAAGGACTTTCAACTAGAAGTATACAATTCCTAGGAAAGTTGTTTTTTTTTTTTAAAATAAACGCTAATCGTCTTGCAGCTGTAGTATAGGCAAGAATCGGGAGTTGTTGTCGTTATCTAGGGGAATAGGTTAGGAAGGCTCGAACAAAGCTTAACCGAGATCTACGGGTTTGAAAGAAGATTATTTTTGTATTTTTATATTTTATTGAAAGCAGATAAAATCAATGGTTTTAGAGGTTGGTTTGTTTAACTAGTTAATAAACTAAATATAATCTAAACTACTGGTGATAACTTTATGATAAAATAATGTATTTGCTTAATTATGCATTACTCATTAGATTGCTTCTCCTAAAGATGTTGCCCTGTCACACTCGTGATGATCTATGTAAAGTATTCCTAAGTCATGAACGATTTACACGAACCGCCGTCTATTTAACTATTCCATTAAGGCTCCAAACACACAAGTAAGGGTAGTATGAAAGGACGATTACAAGGCCCCTAAGAGTATATTAAATGCAATTGAAATATCTTAAGAGGGGTCAACCATATTAGGGGTAAGGTAGTATGAAGGCTGTTACCGATGGTATCCTTTCTACACTTCTCGCATTTCCGTAGACGTCTATGCCAATTTAATATCTTATGGCTAGTTTTTTAAAGCCTAACGCGCACATTTATCACAAGAAGCAATAGTAAAAGGATCTACAATCTAACTTTCATGCAATCATAAGCAAATACAAATGAGGGTTTAGCCTAACATGTTATAGATAAAGCCAGAGCATAGATCAATCAAACAACACATAGACATATTGAATGATTAAAGATAGATAATCTTACTTGATTAAAACATGGATTAAGGTCAGTTACATTAGGGTTTTGAGGCCTTAAAGTTGGCATAAAAGCTGACAAAATACTTAGAATTCGGATCCCAAAAGATATACAAAGTTACACACTTAAAACCCTAAATTCGGTTTAATATATATAGAGAAATCGTCGCGACGGCGTCAAAGTTTATTCATGACGCCCGTCACAAGGAATCCTTTCTTGATCTGATTTGAGTCGGTTACGTTCTGACGCTTTGTCGTTCAATTTCCTATCGTGTCACTAGATATGATCACTTCGGCGTAGGCTTTTATGCTTGTTGAAGCAGGTTCTCCACACTCTATGAGCTCGATTTCTTCAAGATGATTTGGTGTAGGTCCGTTAGTCTTGTTCGTTTTTTTCTCCAAATGAGCCAAGTTACCGTGTTATTTTCCTCCAATGTCATTCTAAGGGCTAAAAAAACTAAAAAAAATGATTAAGCACATATCTAGGCTATTTGCATGATTTTTTAAAGGGTGTTAATTGACCCTGAAATAATGTTTTTAAAATAACCTCAAATCAAAATATACCTACACTGGGATTTGTTGTCTTCAAGCAAATGGGGTTTTTACCTAAGACAATAGCAATTTTGGGGGCATTTAATCCTACTATTGTAAATGTATTTTACAACACAACCTTCTGGACCTCGTTATTGAAAGCACACAACGTTTATACAAGCACCATCACAATAAAGGTTTGGGATTCTCTCTTTCACTCGTGTGTATAATAAATTATAACAACTAATGGGAAACAAAAAATTACACTTCATTAACTGTCATTAGAATATAAAATTACATAGTTTGGAACAGGATAAACATACTCCACTAGGGCAAGCATTATTCATTACTATCAAGAGGTCTGTTCAATGGGTTTATGGGGATGTAGGTGTAAGTTTAATATTAACGAAAACGGAAAACGTGATGGGATAAAATTTGGGGAGTGACTTTTGATTGTGAATTTGGGGTGTAAAGGGTTCTTGCTAATTATTTTACGATTACAGTTGGTTGGTTTGCTAAAGCCAAGATCTCAAGACAAAGATTATACAAAAACTATACATAACTTTACATTAATCAATTTTGTTTCTTTTTATATTTTTTCTCTTTTTTTTTTCTGAATAACGTAATCATCATTTGGGGGCTTATAGATGTACAGAATGGCTGGTGGATCAAATTACATTAGAAGAGATCAAGTTTGACAAACATGTAGGGGTATTGACTTAACTTTTCTTCCCCGTTCTTCGCAAAAATAAAATACTACCAATGAATCTCATCGTCCCCACAAACTGTATTTATAAGAACAAGGGATCCTATTAGCAACCATGTAGCAATATTTAAGTTGGAATTATTAAAACAATAATGTACTGAAAGTGATGTTACATAAATAGGTCAAGCTAAGGCGATTTGGGTGAAACAAAACTAGTTTAAGGGTGACATTATCGTAAAACCAAATGGGTCGCAGTGGAATAAGAGTCCGGGGCGTTGCGTGTCTACTTCATAGATCCAATACACAAGATATATATATAGAAGGACCAAATAGTCGTTTTAAAAAACGATACATTGGATTTAACAAAGTATTTATGACATAAGCCCAAAGCTTCGCTTGTTCACTTGTTCAAATTACACAGATTGTTCAAGTCATAACAGATATTAACAAAATATTAATAGCGACAAAAATCGTTAATGCTTTTGATATTCAAATCAAAACCACAAATGTATACCTTGCACTCGTGCTTATGACCTCCTGAAAAACATGCTTTCTTAAAAAACATCTACTATAATGTTGGTGTAATTATAGGTTGATAAAAATCGTATATTGTAGGCCCACAAAAGATTCCCAAGTGTATGATTAACGCAAACATATGCAGACACTCTTACCTAAATTTGTAATTACGTTGCCCTAAGCTCATGACATCTGAAGGATCGAATAAATGAATACCATATTGATGGCCTACATTGCCCGTATGATGTTCTAACCGCAACATCCTAATGTTCGACATGGGATACGTTCGTTTGCCCAAAAGTGATAGCTAATCACACGAATGGGGATGTCAAATCCTATAGACTCTATTCATAACATTTGCGCTCACAATCAAGTAATTGACATTCTGATAATTGGGACTCATCTAGGGTTATCGCTACTGAGGCACTCGTACTCATAATGTTAAAACTTTTCCACTTGTGTCCAAATTATAAAACAGATTGCATGTTTCTCTCAAGAAAACTATAAAATAAATCATGTAAAAGGTGGGATATGAACTCACTTTGAAAGTGAGCGAATTAAGTGTATACAGATAACTGCAGTCCTCGGTAATGATTCGAGTGCAACCTATTTTAATATAGGTCGTACTAGTACTTAATCACATTTGGTTACTACTACCATTATAATTATATATATATAATCACCATATAAATTGTTTTAGTGAAATCATATATATAAAGTTTAAAACGTTTATAAATATATCTTTGGTAAAAAGACATAACTTTTAACGTTTCATGTACGTTTCATTGCGTTTCTTTTGTCCACGCTTTCGTATTAGACGACGTATAAATTATGACATTTTTGTATTTTCATGTCCTTTTGGTGAACTAGTAATTTTTACTGTTCACACCAAGTTATAAAGTTACTTTTATTAGTTTTAGTTGTCGTTTAAAACCCGTTTTAAATGTATTAACTTATTTCGTTTTAAACCGATTTTAGCGATTCTTTGAGCACGTCCTTTGTAATGAAACGGTGTTTCAAATTATCACATTTTATAAATTTGGGTCTGCTGATGAATTAGTAAAAATTTTCAGTTCATAAGTTTTATAAATTACTTTTATAAATCTTTAATTATCTTAAACGCCGGTATTTTATTTGTTTTAGCATCCGTTTTTAGTAATTTCACTATTCGTGCACAGATCTCGTAATTAGAACAGTTCTATTTATTTATGGTGGTTTAAAAAAAACAAATGTTCTATAGAACAGTTAAACATTTATAAAAATTGTTTTATAAAAGTCTTTTTATACATTTTACAGTATATAACTCGAGGTAATTCATAACTTCTTCGTTTTTAATTGAAAAATTACGTTTCTTATTGTTTTGGAATCCTAAAAATATGTGTGATTTAATAAAAATACCAAACCTTCTGTTTGTAGAACTTGTATAACAAGTTTTTATAAAAATTCTTTTAATAACCTGGTTATTATCCGTTAAAACTAGTTAAAAACTTCGTATTCTGTTTCGTTATAAATCGGTTTTTTCAAGTCCTTATATTGCCGGAATCGTCATGAGGCCGTATTACTTTATAAAAAATATAAACCCCTTTGTTTGGAATTCGAACCAAAATCAGCACTTTATGTCCTTTATATAACTAATTATATACACTTATTTTTATATACTTTTTAACCTAATAAAATATCACAAGTTTTCCACAACCTTTTATATCATATTCCATACATATATAATGTCCATAGGTCCATATGGTGCCCATGAGTCCAAAATATCAAGTCCTTAACAAGGCTTTAAAATCTTAAACTTTCTTAAGTAACTTTTAATCACTAGTTTATATATACACTTTTTATGCTTTAACAAACATGTTACAATACTTATAATCTTATTATATCATGATATTACCAATCACATAACATATGAAAGAGTGTACAAAATTATGATCACAAGTAAAAACTCTTTTTACATGTTTAAAAGTCCTAAATTCTTGTCCGTTTCTTCTCCAAATGAGCCCCCAAGTCATGTGTATTTTCTCCAAATGCCTTCCAAATGCTAAATACCTGAAAAGGAACGATTAAGTACCTATTTTGGGCATAAATGCATGATTTAGGAGGTTAAATGACCCTGAAAAAGTGTATAAAATAACACCTTATCAAATACCCCTACCTTGGGATTTGCTTGTCCTCAAGCAAATGAGCTTTTCTACCTAGACATTAGCAGTATTAGGATCATTTAACCTACTCTTTAAAAGTATTTTACAACACAACCTTCGTAATTAAAAGCATAGAAAACATACACTAGCATCTCACATAAGTGTTTGGGATTCTCTCTTTCTCTCGGGTGTATAATAAATTATAACATAATGGGGAAACGAAAAATCAACACTCATTACCTGTCATAGCATATAAATTACCATAGGCTTGGTAAAGGATCAAATCTCTACCGCTAGGCGCAAGCATTATTCATTACTATCTAAGAGGTCGTTTTAAAGGGTTGTAGGATGTAGGTGTAAGATAACATATAATGGAAATGGAAACGGATGGGATACATTTGGGTGGCTTTGGGTGAATTGGGAGTGGAAGGGTTAGCTAATTATTTACACGAATACACGTTGGTTTGGTTGCTAAACCAAGACTCGGACAAAGATATACAAACTCTACACAACTCTACATCAATCTCTTTCTTTTTCTTTTCTGTTTTACTCTTTTTTTTTACTAACATAATACATCACAACATGGGGTTTATAACATGTACCCCTACACTTGAGCTTTTACATACTCGATATTTAAAATCTAACTAATGACCCGATTTGAGGTGGATCAAAATAACATGGAGATAATCTAACAAATATATAGCGGTATTGATTTAACTTTTCTTCCCTAATCTTCCGCGAAATAAATACTACCATGAATCCCAATCGTCCTAAAACTGTATTTACAAGGATAAGGACTTAGCAACCGTGTACTCAAATAATTAACTTGGGTTAAAACAATAATGTACTAAAGGTGAGTACATACAAGGTAGGCTAAGGCGATTTAAGTGTAACGATTGGTTTAAGGGTGACAATGCTCTTTATTAATAGTCCGGCTTAACCAGAAAATTATGAGAACCATGAAAAAGGAGTGCATGGCAAGGGTGTGGGATAGTTATATGATCGGTGTAACCATCATAACAATTACAGGTTTAAAACAAGGGTTAATCCTAATGCCTCTTATCAAGCAAATCTTAATACTCACTATGCGGTCTCAGGATGCATCACAAAAACAAGTTCTAGAATTTAATATACTATCGGTACACTCATATAATGTAAATCGGTCTCAATACTCCAAAAAAGGCGACAAAACCACATATACACATCCGTAACGACGGAATAGACACACATGATTGCTCACTCCTTAACTCGAGAAAGCTAAATGTATAAACTATCTTGGGTATCAATAATAGATACTCGAATTCCTATAGATCTAAAGGCGAACCTCACATTTTAGGGTGGGATTCTGAGGGTTTTTGTGCTAGTCATATACATTCCTATCCATGAGACACTATTAATACTCGGTTTTCGTCAGTATGTGTCATAAAAAAATTAAATTTGGGTTAAAATTACCTTTTTATGCTATGTTTCGATATATTACCCATCATTTTAAAGACAAAGCAAATGGCAAATGAAAGAATAGTTTCTAAGGCTTATTTCCCTCCTACACTTAAGTTGAACATTATCCCCAATGTTCTATAAAAGTACCCTTAAAAACGAATAAAGGGAAAAGAAAACAAGGAAAAGAAACTAGTACTCCCCGGGTTTGCTCAATAATAGAGAAGAAACATGCGATAACTGGTTAAATCTTCCTCTAAGAATCGTCTAAGGAAAACATCCTAAGATCTTCCAAGATTCTTCTCGTCAAATATAACCTGTAATCAAAGACAAAGAAAACTACACTAAGCATAAAATGTACGTTATAATAATATACAGTGTGAAATTAGGGTTGACTCAATAAAGCAGTAAAGATAAGATGAGAGAATTGTTAAAATCATGGTTTTGCAGGTTTATAAAAGATTTTAAACTTTTTAAGTGTTGTACAAGTTATATTTTCAAAAATACTTAAAATTTTTAAGTTTTCCTGTAACTGGTCGATTGACGCCGTCAGGAGTATCCTGGCCCCGTCACAAGTGTCGTGGCGATGGCGTCGCGTGTAAATCATGACGCCGTCTCCACACTCGGTGAAAACTTATTTTTCGTTTTTGATGAAAAATTTCCTGCACTCATTCTTATAAGTTATTTTCCTGTACAAAATGCTGCATAACAACCTAAGAATTAATAATTCAATCATATGACTCAAAACTGACGCAAATTAATCTAAACAATTTATTTCAAATGTTTGAATTTGGTTCTAAAAACCAGATATTTCCCCTAAACTTATTTTGTTGCAAAATACCTTTGATTGCAAATAAGACGAAGTTACAAACAAACAGAGCATGATAGTCGTTTATGAAAATAGGTTATCATTCCTTATTTCTTCAGAGTTTTTACAAAAGAGAGGTTTCCAGAATCTAAAATACAACATTTGAATGATAACGGTTTTTCCATCTTTGTGTCCTCGTCACTCCGTGCCATTAGTTACTTGAGATAAAACATGCTAAAAAGTTCAACAAAAGGTTGAGTGAAATCATAGTTTAAGTAATATAATCTGAATGGCAAATGCGATATTTGGGTTCGTTGATATACACCCAGTATTGAAAAACATAAATTTACTATGCCCATTAGCTCATGAATCGATGCCTTAGGTGATAATGATAATATTGCCCTGCGGGGCACCTTTGAACAAAAATACCCGCGTGATTTCTAATGATGTGCAATTGGTTACACGTAACTGGGTACACCAACGAAGAATCCAACCCAAATATATATATTCACATCATTCGCGCTTACTACAAAGAGTAATTAACGGTTCATGATTATGGGGACTTAAAGGCAAAGCAGTTACTTAGGCAATAGTAAATTGAAATAGCATGTAGAAATATTTGGCCATTCATGTTTTTTGCATGTAACTCCCTCTCGGGTTTATAAAAAGATTTGAAATGCGCGAGGCTGATTGAACTGCCTGAAAAGGTTATAGGGAAATTGATAGCTAATGTATAGGGTATGAAAGTAACGCTTCAATCGGTAATACAGACACCTGGTTTATTATTTTGTTAATATATGGCAAGTCTTAGTTTGATTGTATATATAAGTTTTTGGATATCGATGTTGGTTTTGATAATAAATTATCATAACACCGTTCAGGCCGTCATAGATCGATGTCATTTAGTTAATCGTTTGTGGAGCTAGGGCACTTTAAATCGTTAAACCAAACAACTCAACAGAACGTTAAATACCAAGATGAAATTCTTAATAGAAGCTCTCCCTAGTATTTTGTATGATATGGATCAGGGACATGATTTTTTGAAAGCCACATCGATGCATGAATGATATATGCAGGTTTTAAGCATTTTATTTTAATATCTTGGAAATGTTAAGCACGAGGAGGTTAATTAAAGTTTGTCTAGGTATTGTTTTGAATATGATTTTACACTTTTCAAAATGTTACATTTTAGACCTGGTGTTTGGAAGGAAAAAAACTGCAAGTAGACCCCTGGGGTTTGCCATTTTTACGATTTGGTCCCTCACTTTTATGAATCATACCAAGTAAAACCTTGTACTTTAAAAAGGTTGACATAATAGACCCTTTTGTTATAACTTTGATTAAAATGTCACTTTTAGTCCTTTTAGCTTTATAAGTTCTGAAATTTACGATATATACACCTTGCATGGATTATAATTACAAAACATGTCCAATTGCCATGCAAGTCTTATTTAAAAGTTCAATCGATATTTTATGTTATATTTAAATTAAAAAAATTATGAAGATTTAACACAACATAAGTTTAATTAAACGATTTGTTAAGTTACAAAGGTTAAAACGGGTCATATCTTGGGTTTTCTAAATGAAAACGCTGAGCGGGTTTTTAAGGTCAAAATTCTTTATGACTTATCAAAGTACTTATTTTAATATTATAATAGCTTATTATGATAGGTTATAACAAAAGTTTACGTTTTACCCATTGTTTAAGAAAAAACATGAAATTATTAAGGTTTCGGGTGTACGGTTTTGGATCAAAAAAGCATAACACTCTAATTTTTTGAGTTCAAAGTTATATTCAGATTTTGCAAGAACTATGATACATTATTGACGTTACATGAGCAGAATATTAGCTTAGAGACATAGGTTATAAGGGTGTAGTAGCAGAAGTAGAACATTCAAAACCTGGGTTTGAGCTTCAAGGAGAAAAAATGGTGGAAACGGGTCGTTTTGGGTAGTATTTCCACTCGTACGCCTTATCAAGGCTTCACTTCTTGAACTTCTTTAATGATCCTAGGATCATAAGGGAGCAAAGGATTGCTGCCAATTGGGTTTGAGAGAGAAGATGGGTGGTGCGAATTGGAATGAACATACAAGGACCCTATTTATACTATTTTGAGATCAAAGAGCTTAAGAAACTTATAAGATCTGGTCTTGACACATGTAGGGGCTAGTATATGATGTGTAGAAGCTAGTAGATGTGGTGTATAAGCTAGAAAACTAGCTTTGATGTGTTGTTTTGCCCATGTGATGCCGCGGCTTACAAGAAGAAAAAGGAAGGCCATGTGCCCTTAATTTTGACCAAGGATTGGTCTAAGTAGGTGCATAAGCTGCTTGAAGGTTTCTAGAAGAGTTCTTGGATGGTCATTTGTATATGGTAGCAATTTAGAGGGGTTAAAATGGTCATAGAAGCAAACCGGGTCTATTTTGGGTTCGACGGGTTCTTCAAAGGTTTTAACAAGGTACATTGTGTTATAAATGATTAAGGAATGATTAAATAGGTTGTTAAGGTCTGGGATTAAAGTAATTAGCAAAGATTAGCAATTCGTTTGGGTTAAAACGGATTAGAATTGAAGAAATGGGAGTACGGGTTCAACTAGGGCTCGTTTAGGGTTTTCTTGACTTTATTGGCTTATATTTTGCATACTCTTGATTAGGAATGATGGAATACAAATCCTAGGGTTTATATAAAGTATTATTAATGAAGTTTGGTCATTGGTTTAAGTTATAATGGGTTGAAATTGAGAAAACGGGTCAAAGTTACAATTAGGGCATAATTAGGGTTTTCTGGATTCGTTAAGGTTTTCTAGGCTTTGATTTCTTGCACATTGCCAAGTTAATGATAGATAATGATTTTTAAACTTATTTTATGAGTTTATAATGGCCCTTGGTTGGTTATTTGGGATTAGAATGGTTTAAAATGAGTAAACGGGTTAAATGAACCAATTAGGTACATTTAGGGTTTCTAGGATATGTTTTACGTACAAGTGAAGTAAAATGATGAAGTAATGATGAAATAATGATTGAATAGGATTGATATGATTGTAAAATAAGTTATTACAACTTAATTGAGTGTTGGTTTGGGTTTACAATGGATAAAAGCCAAGAAACAGGTCATGGTTTAGAAACTAGCTCGGTTTTAGGGTTTAGGGTTTTGAATTAGGGTTTTGAGTGCATAAAGATGTATGAAAGTTTATGAATAGAATATTTAGGGTTTATATATTGTAGAATGAGTGTAGTATCTTGCTTAAGTGGTGGTGAAGAAATTAGAATGAAAACGGAGGTAAAACGGCTATTTTAGAGATCATGCTTAATGACTTGTACATTGAGCTTTTAGAGATTTGTACTTTGACTTGAAGAGATTTTATATGTTAAATGAGATATCATATTACCTGTACATATGCTTTAGTAGCTTGTGCATTCACTTTAGGGGTTAACCCTTTCAGAGGTTAAGGTAGGGGCATCCGATAAAGTTAAAGCCCGTTTTGATAGATGTGCAAATGGTACCTTTTAGAGTGAAAATACCTGTATAATACTGATAATTATAATATTGACTTGATATGTTATGATGTTTGCTTGACATATATGAAGATAGGATTGCCATACGTAGGTTGTCCGAGTCCGTTAACTTGAGTTATGCAGGTTATATTGCATATTGAGATATTGGCAAAGTAATGTAATGTAATAAAGCGAAAAATTTCCCTGAAAAAGGTGAGTTCATATATAACTGATAGATTGTACATCATCTAACTTAATAGATGGATATTTACATTTATGAAAATTGTGGGTTGTTATAGTCTCCACCCCTTACAGAAATCTCGTCCTGAGATTTGATTAAACTTGAAGTGATGATTGAAAATAGATGAGGATATTTGGCACGAATTTCATCTTCGCGTTCCCATGTAAACTCTGGTCCTCTTTTAGAGTTCCATCGTACTTTGATTATAGGAATACGACTTCGCTTGAGTTGTTTGATTTCACGGTCCATAACTTCCACTGGTTCTTCTATAAAGTTGAGTTTTTCGTCGAGTTGAAGTTCTTTTATTGGAATAACGAGAGATTCGTCGGATAAACACTTCTTGAGATTTGAAACATGGAAAGTATTGTGGACACTACTAAGCTCTTCAGGAAGCTCTAGTTTGTACGCTACTGGGCCAATTCGTTCAAGGATTTTGAATGGTCCAATGTATCGTGGATTAAGCTTTCCTCGTTTTCCGAATCGAAAGATACCCTTGCGAGGTGATACTTTCAACATAACACGATCGCCAACTTGAAATTCTAAAGGCTTTCGCCTTACATTGGCGTAACTTCTTTGTCTATCTCTTGCAGCTTGCAAGCGTTGACGAATTTGTACAATCTTTTCAGTGGTTTCTTGAATTATTTCTGGTCCTGTAAGTTGAGAATCTCCAACTTCAGCCCAGCAAACAGGTGATCTACACTTTCGTCCATAAAGTGCTTCGAACGGTGCTGCCTTGATACTGGCATGATAACTGTTGTTGTATGAAAATTCTACCAATGGTAAATGTTTATCCCATCCTTTTCCGAAATCTATAACACATGCTCGTAGCATGTCTTCGAGTGTTTGGATGGTTCTTTCACTTTGTCCATCGGTTTCAGGATGATATGCTGTACTCATGTCTAGTTGAGTACCCAAAGCATTTTGTAGTGACTGCCAGAATCTGGATGTGAAATGACTGTCACGATCCGAGATGATAGAGATTGGTACGCCATGTCGAGAGACTATTTCTTTGATGTATAATCTCGTAAGAGTTTCCATACTATCAGTCGCTCGAATGGGAATGAAATGCGCTGATTTGGTAAGACGATCGACAATGACCCAGATGGCATCATGTCCAGTTGAGGTTTTGGGTAGCTTAGTGACGAAATCCATTGTTATCCTTTCCCATTTCCACATAGGAATTTCTGGTTGTACCAATAAGCCAGATGGCTTTTGACATTCTGCTTTAACTCTAGAACATGTCAAACACTTGCTAACATATTCTGCGATGATTGCCTTCATGTTAGGCCACCAATAGAGTTTCTTTATATCATGGTACATCTTATCAGAACCCGGGTGAATAGAATATTTGGATTTATGAGACTCGTGCATGATTAAGTCTCTTAAACCGCCAAAAAGTGGTAACCAGCTTCGGTTTTTGATACAACGAGTTCCATTAGGACGAATTTCAAATGATTTGTCCATTCCTCGTAGGTTCTCGTTTTTGACATTTTCTTCTTTGAGGGCTTCATTTTGGGCTTCGAGGATTTGAAATGGTAATTTTGGATGAACGGTTAAGATTAATGCTCGAACTCGAAGGGGTTTGATTCGTTTCTTTCGACTTAAGGCATCTGCTACAACGTTTGCCTTTCCGGGATGATAACAAATTTCACAATCATAATCTGCGAGTAGTTCTAACCATCGGCGTTGCCTCATATTCAATTCTTTTTGACGAAGAATATGTTGAAGGCTCTTGTGATCAGTAAAAACTATACACTTTGTACCGTATAGATAGTGTCTCCAGATCTTAAGAGCGAATATTACTGCTCCTAATTCGAGATCATGAGTGGTATAGTTTTCTTCATGAGGTTTGAGTTGTCGAGATGCATAAGCAATGACTTTTTCTCGTTGCATTAGTACAGCTCCTAACCCTTGAAGAGATGCATCACAGTAAACGACAAAATCATTGTTCCCTTCTGGTAATGCTAAGATTGGTGCTTTGTCAACAGAGTTTTGTTTAAGAGTTTGAAAAGCTGATCTTGTTCTTCTCCCCAAATATAACTTTGTTCTCTGGGTATTTAGTCAAAGGTTTTTGCAATCTTTGAAAAACCTTCGATAAATCTTCGATAATAGCCGGCGAGTCCTAAGAATTGATGCACTCGTGGTAGTAGCGGAGACGTCCTAATACTTAACATCTTTCAATCTTGGCAGGCAACATGAAGTCCTGATTATCTCTGAATAACTCAAGAGTTTGCACGATATGTATCCAGAAATCACATTTAGAGAACTTGGCATACAATTTCTCTTTTCGGAGTAATTCCAAGATAATCCTGAGATGACTTGCATGTTCTTCTTTGTTACGAGAATAGATAAGAATATCATCGATAAACACTATTACAAATTTATCCAGATAAGGTTTACAAACACGATTCATGAGATCCATGAATACAGCAGGTGCATTTGTTAAACCAAATGGCATGACTTGAAATTCATAGTGTCCGTATCTCGTTCTGAAAGCAGTCTTAGGAATATCTTCTTCCCTTACTCTCAGTTGATGATAACCTGATCTTAAGTCGATTTTTGAATAAACGCTTGAACCTTGAAGTTGATCGAATAAGTCATCGATCCTGGGCAATGGGTAACGATTCTTTATAGTAAGTTTATTCAACTCTCGGTAATCGATACACATTCTGAAAGATCCGTCTTTCTTTTTAACAAATAAGACAGGAGCTCCCCAAGGCGATGTACTTGGTCGAATGAAACCTCGGTCGGTTAGTTCTTGAAGTTGATTAGACAACTCCTGCATTTCTGAAGGAGCTAATCTATAAGGTGTTGCTCCGGGGATTAAGTCGATTTGGAATTCTACTTGGCGAACGGGAGGGATACCAGGTAGATTTTCAGGAAAGACATCTGGAAATTCTTTGACCACGGGAATGTCTTCGAGTCTTTTCTCGTCTGCTTTCTTCTCCACAACTTGGATCATAAAAACTTGACAACCTCGGGATATATACTTTTCGGTTTTTATACAGGATATGAGATTTAGTCGAGTTTTACTTCGATCACCTCGAATGATTAGAGTTTCACCGTCGATAGGAATGTGAACAACTTTCTCGTCACAGAGAATTTTGGCACGATATTTGGATAACCAGTCCATACCAATGACTACGTCGAAACTACCAAGTTTAATTGGCATGAGATCGATTTCAAAAGGTTGATTTAGCAAAGTTAAAGTGCAGCCTTTAATAACAGTGTTTGTGCTTACTAAGTTTCCGTCAGCCATTTCGATATTATAAAAGGTATCTACTGTAATAGACGGAATATTTAGCATAGAGGCAAGCGATAAGGATATAAAACTTCTATCAGCTCCGGAATCAAATAATACCCTGACTAAATGCTGATTTAGGAGAAACATACCCGTAACGACGTTTGGGTCTTGTTGGGCATTCTTATCTCTCAGCATGTAGGCTCTTCCTTAGGCATTAATGTTGGTCTTTTGGCACTGATTTGTGTAGTGTCCTTTCTCACCACAAGCATGGCAAACCACTATCACTGGGAGTTGATTACTTCCGGTGGCTGGCTTCTTGCTTCGGCAGTTCTTGCTTAGATGGCCCATTCTATTGCAATTATTACACCTACCAGTACAGGGTCCGGTGTGATGGTAATTGCACCTTTTACACAGAGGGAGATCTCCGGCATACCTACCATTTTCTGATGAAGTAACAGCATAGGCTCTACCAGCTTCTTGCCTTCGGTTCTGTTGTCGACGATTATTGTAACGATTGTTGGTGTTGCGATAGTTGCTGCGGGAATTGTTGTTGAAAGTTCTTCTGTCATCAAACTTTCTTTTGTTGTCACTCGATACTTGCATTGGAGCATGCTTAGTTACTTGATCCATTAGCCTTTGGGCTATGTTGATGGCTTCCTCTAAAGTTTGAGGTTTAGAGGCAGTAACATTTCCTTCAATGCTTTGAGGTAGTCCTCCGATAAAAGCTTCTAAGAGTTTATCGTTGTTTGGCACCATGTTTGGACATAGAATTGTTAATTCTTGGAATCTTCTAACATAAGGTTTAAGATCATTTCCCTTTACAATCAGATTGTAAAGTTCTTCTTCCATCTTTCTGATCTCAGTCCGGGGACAATACTTGTTCGTCAGAAGCCTTTTTAACTCAGTCCAGGTGATTTGATTGGCTTGCTCTATTCCCATAGGCTGGGCATATGCATTCCACCAGGACAAGGCATCATCAGTTAAAGTACCAGTAGCAAATGTTACTTTATTTTCTTCGGCACATCTGCTACGAGAGAATACTGATTCGGTTCGTTCAAACTAGCGAATATTGGCCCGACTACTCCTTCCGTACCATTAAAGTAGAAGGTTGAACAGCTATAAAGGTCTTGTAGTTTCCCTTTTCCACTACAGGAGTTCCAGTAGGTCCGGTGTTCCTTTCAGATACAACCACTTGCCATGTCGAATCTTTTGAGCTTTTAGACCTAGGTGACACGATCCAACGAACTTTCTAATGGCTTCTGTGAGTATTAGTCCGGTTGCTTTCCGATGTTGATAGCTCTTTTTTGAGGCATCTACCAACAAAATATAACACGTAATAAGAATGATATCACAAGTATTAGAATGCTATTTCGTTCTTAAAATGAGTAAAGAGAAGTGCTTATTCTTGAAATGCCTAAAGAAGAAAGCATTATTTAAGCATTTTTTAAACATTGGTGATATCTAAAAGTATGGATGATGAATGAATGTACGATGGATGAATGAATGAAAATAATATAGATGAATAAAGAGGTAAAGAACAACAAGGTATATACCAGGATTGCCTTTGGTATTTAAGAACAACTGCCTTAGTAACTATACATAGTCATATATATTGACAGTTTTTTATAATACCAACACACCAGTGGCTAGTTAGATCTAAAAACTTGAAATTAAACTAGAAACTGGATGATCATTCCATGCGGTTCTGGAGTTCGATGATGGAGTTCATGAGATTTTCTATGGTCTTCTTGAGACGAGTTATCCATTTCGTTGATACTTTCTCCCAATTCACAATCCTATAGCGGGCCTAGAGAAATTTATGGTTGCAATCCTATTTGCTTTCTCTGAGTTTTGGAAATCATGAGTATGAAGCTTGCTGAAGTTCGGCCTTCCAAGCATCAAAATCTCGTTGAATAATTACAGTTCCTTTTCTGAAGCCTTCGATTCCATTTTCAATATGCTTGATACGTTCGAATGGGGATTTTGCAATCTAGGCTATTTAAGATACCAAGGATATGTTTCATGCATGATGCTCGATAGTTGACTTTTTCAGGGCTTTCGCCAAGTCCTCAAAAGTTTGAGTTGGAACGGGTTAGGAGAATATATTTGTTGGTGAAAGAAGTCCTTCGTAAGAAAGAATTCTTTGAGGTTTAGGAGTATATAAATGGAGGCGGTATTGGTGAATTGTCAGTATCGAACAGCTTGTAAATCTTTATGTAAAGAATCATCGGAAATAACGAAAGGGCCTGGTGAAGGTAGGCGGGCAATTTCCAAATAAGTTGGAAGCACAGATAAGTTTTCGCCTGGAGAGGCCGGGACATATACGGAGAACCTGGGACCATAGTTTGGGAAAATTGGATAGAAAAGGCAGCTCCAAAATGCAGTAGAATGTCGGGAGAAATCATCGATCTGCTTAACAACACCATACGTAAATAACATAAGTTATTATTTTAATAATATAATAGTTATGTAAACTTTACATCAGCATTCCGGGAGATATATGCAGGCAACGGAGGTGACTTTCTTGATGGAAAAAAGAAAATAGTTATAGTGTAAGGCTGTTTTACCTGATGTCCTCCATAATAACGGGGCACTGATAACCAAATCTGTAACACGCCCCAATTTTTTTACATAAAGCAGCGGAAGCTAATCTCTGGGGGTAATTACAATCAAGGTACAAAAACAATCCAAAATCATAGCGAAAACGAATCAAAACAAGAGTCGTTTTTTGAACAGAATAAGTTATATCATATCATCGTATTTCTTAGAGTGTTTACAAACGAACGGTATCCCAAAATCTATACAATAAAGTGTGAAATGAATAACGGTTTTTCCATCTTCATCTCCTCTGCCAACAACCTTGCCATTGAGTTACCTTAGATAAAAACATGCTTAATAAGTCCAAGCACAAGGTTGAGTGAAAATCCATAGGTATTAAGTAATCATAATTTGAATGCAATGCTATATTTGGGTCATCGTTGATATACTACCCCAGTATAGAAACCATATTCATTATTGCCATAGCTCAAAAAGTCCGAAGCCATAGGTTATTCGTGATACATATAGCCCTGCGAGTACCTTTGCCAAAAGTAACCGCAGATTTCACTAATCGAGAAAGTGAGCAATTGGTTACACGAAACTAGTACAACAACATCGGGAATCCAGCCCAAATAGATAATTCACATCATTCGCGGCTTACTACGGAAGAAGTAAAAACGGTTTATGAATTATGGAACTTACAAGGCAAAGCAGTTACTTAGCAATAGTAATATTAAATAGCATTAACAGAAATACCTTGCATTCATATGTTTATAAGCATGGTATCCCTCTCACGGGTTAAAAAAACCATTTATAAATAATTGAAAATCGAGCTATACCTCACCTAACAGTTTTAAAGGGAAATTGATAGCAATGTATAATTGAAATGAATAGTAAACGGCTTCGCACGTGGCAAACCTGTGTAATATATGTCAAGCTTATCTTTGCACCTTGAATATAGTATGATTTCTAACATTGAAGTCCCCGATTTTGATATTAAAATTATCATAACACCGTTTGGGCCATCATAATTCAGAAGTCATTCAGTAAACGTTTGAGGAGCTAGGGCACTTTATAATCGAAAACACCCAATAACTCAGTCAGAACGTAAACCAAATGAAACTCCTTAATATTGAAAGCTCCTATGTATTGTGTATGATAGTAGAATCCGGACATGATTTTTGAAAGCACATCAATGATGAATGATATAATAGTTATAACATAAGCAGTTTTAAGCATTTTATTCAATATCTGGAAATGATAAGCACGTCAAGCGTTAATTAAAGTTATGTCTTGTAATGTTTGAATGTCTTTTTACAATTATTTCAAATGTTACATTCTTAACCCTTTCAGCGTTTTGAAAAGTGGCAGAATATACACTTAAAGTTTGCACTTTTTATGATTTGTCCCTCAAGTTTAAAAGAATACCAAGTAAACCTTGACTTTAAAAAAGTGACATAATAGACCATTAGTTTATAACTTTGATAAATGACACTATTAGTCCCAATTAGTTATAAGTTCTGAAATTACGATATATACCCCCTTGCATGATATAATTAGCAAAAACAGTCGTCCAAAGTTGCCATGCAAGCTTATTTAACATTTTCAATACACATTAAAAAGGTATATAAACTAAAATCATAAGATTAACACCACCGCAAGTTTAAATTAACGATTACGATAAGCTGTGACACATATTAGGAAATGTGAAAACGGAGTCAAAAAATGGTTTTTAAACAATGAAAATGGCGCTGGTTTTCTCAACGCCTCAATTCTTTCATGACTTATCAAAGCACTTATTTTAAGGTTATTTAAGCTTATTAGGATAGATTATAACAATAGCTGTTACAAGCTTCAAGCGTAAAAGATTTAAAGTAAAAACATAAATTAGAGCGTTTTACGTGATGTGAGTCTATCTTTAAGGATCAAAAAGGTATTCACCGCCTTCATCGTTTTTGAGATTCAAAACTTATATAATGATTTTAGCATGATCATATGAACATTTAAAGTATGAATACAGCATATAAGCTTAGAGAACCTGGTCCTTGAGCTTATAGCGCTTATAAACGGGTGTATGGAATTGGGACCTTTTTAGCTTCGTAAGCCTAGAATAACGACTCCCGGGCTTTGTTCTTGGTTTATTTTCTTCCTTTCTATACTTTAACCTATCTAAGATCACTTAGGATCTATAAGAGCAAAGGATTGCTTCTATTAAGGTTATAGAGAGGAATGGGGGATGAAGAAAAATGAAGCGTATGGTTCCTATTAATTAGGTGAAATGATCTTGTGACCAAGGTAACTTATGATCTGAATAGGACATGTGTAAGGGAAATAGAAGGTTGATGAGAGGTCTATAGGATGTGTTTGTTTAAGCTAGAAACTACTTTGATGTGTTGTTTTTCTATCTTTCTTTGCATGCCGCGACTAAATAGAGAAAAAGGATGCAGAGATGAATTTATACAATAAAGGATAAATATTTTGAAGGAGAGGTGCTTCTGTAAGCCAGTTAGGGAGTAAGGTTCATGTCATTTAGGAGCTTAATTTGGCAAGAAAGAATAGATAAAATTGGGTCATTTTGCAAGGGTATTGTATTTTCGGGTTTCACATAGGGCACATTAGGGTTTTTACACAAGCTATGGATTTCTCTTATACTTGATTAGGAATCTGAGAGGTTTACAGATCCTAAGACGTTAAATAAATGTTATTATTATCAAAATTTGATGGTGGTTTTGGTTAAATGGGTACAAATGATAAAACGGTCAAATCACAATTAGGCACAATTATGGTTTTCTAGTTTTATTTCTTGTATACAATTGTTGTTAATATGGTTAAAGATTATGAAAAGTGATTAGATAATGTTTTTTTGTAATTATGTTATTACAACTTATTTAAGTATTGGTTTAGTTATACAAATGGATAAAAACAAAGAAGACCGAGTCATGGTTCAGAAACTAGCTCAGTTTAGAGTTCATGTTTTAAATTAGGGTTATGATGCAAAAAGATGTATAAAGACATAAGAATAGATAAAATTAGGGATTATAACCTTTATATGTGAGTAAGTACTTGTATACAAGTGATAGTGAAGAAATTAGAATGAAAACGGAGGTAAAACGGCTATTTTAGCGATCATGCTTAATGACTTGTACACTAAGCTTTTAGAGACTTGTACTTTGACTTGAAGAGATTTTATATTTCAAATGAGATGTTATATTGCTTGTACATATGCTTTAGTAGCTTGTGCATTCCATATTAGATTTTAATCCTTCATGGAATTAGGGTTTAGAGGCTCCATAAAAACGGTTTTAAAAAAAAAAATATAAAAAAAAAAAAAAAAAAAAAAAAAAAATAAATAAATAAATAAATAAATAAAAAAATAAAAAAATAAAAAAAAGAAGATAAAAAAAACAAAAAAAAAAAAAAAAAAAAAAAAAAAAAAAAAAAAAAAAAAAAGAAAAAAAAAAAAAGTTCTATTATGTAAATTATACGGTTCCTTTTTGATATAACTTTGTGAATGGTACATTATAGGAATAATGTACTTTGTAAAAATGATATTATGATATTGAATTGATATATTATGATGATTGCTTGACATATATGAAGATAGGATTGCCATAGATAGGTTGCCTGAGACCGTTAACTTTAGTTATGCAAGAAATGTTGCATATTGAAATATTGGCAAAGTAAGTAATGTAATGTAATAAAGCGAAAAATTTCCCTGAAAAAGGTGAGTTTATATATAACTGATAGATTGTACATCATCTAACTTAATAGATGGATATTTACATTTATGAAAATTGTGGGTTGTTATATTACAAGAGTACAAGAAATTACACGTTGTCTCCTATGGAATTAATTGCATTGCTCGACCTCTTCTGCTCTTTTTCTCCTTTGAAAATTAACTTTTGTGGTTTAGGTATCGAGAATATGATTTAGCACACTTAAAACTTATTTTTGAGTTTTCTATTTATAAGGTCTGGAAAAAGGTTGATACGGCGTATCCAAAGTCTTGGATACAGCGTATTGGGGATTTCTTGGAGTAGGGACCACGTTTGATATCTTCTAGAATATTTTATTTCCATATAGCTTGAATACAGCGTACTATTCTTCCTGGATACGGACATCGGTGTAACTGTGTTATAGCGATCTTTGATTTTTGTTATAAATCCTCTCGTGGTCTTTGTGAGTGCAGCACAGATTGCGCATATCTCATTGATGATTAATTGGCGTAAATGGTTGTCAGAAAACAGTAATCTTCAATATCTTCGTTAACACTAAGAATGGCGTCGCCTTTTAGTTAACTTTCACCAAGTACTCCATAATTACTGTAATTCTCAAATACAAACGATTAAGTAACAATTCTGTGCAATAATTATACAAAATAGGTTAATTACATGAGATAAATGATGCTATAAAAGTGACATTATTTGAAGTCATCAAATATCCCCCCACTTGAACCTACTTGTCCTCAAGTAGCCCTTAGAAGTTTATGAAAATGTATCCCTAAGGATTTTTCCGGTTAAGTATTTATTTGATCTATTACATGTACACAACCAAACACCTCACGAAATAGGAAGATGAAAATACTCAAATCACTCAAATAATCTATGTGGTAACATGTAACTAATTCATTCAATTGCTCGATCGTGATGAGTATTCTATCATAGGCTTGTAAAGTAAAACACATGTCCCCAACCACTATAGCGTAAGGATTTAACAAGTTTTGATAAAGGTAAAATGGTTTTTATTTATAAGGCTTAGGGTGATCATTCTATAATCTTCACCAAAAGTACACACCAACAAGGCAGCTAAATCACACATACAGGCCATAGATGAACGAATAGACATGTATGTTTCGATCACATCCATATTCAAGTTTAAAACCAAGGTTAGGATGAAATTATATAGGTAGGGACTTCTACCTTTCACCAATATAAAAAACACAACAAGGCTCTGGACATGCATCCATGGTCGTAACGACAAAATAGACAGCATGCTCGAACAAAAATCCTCATTCTCGCAAGTAAAAACAGATGCTTAATGATTAGGAAAGGAATTAAATTGAGTGTTAAACAACAATTACAAAACAAAAAGACTAGTTTCCAAGATATAAGTGTTGCTAGACCCAATTTTTCTGAACTGTTACCTATGGATAAAGACCACAACTATTACATACGTCCTTGATCATTGAAAAACAACAACCTGAGGGGCGTTTTCCTGTAACTGTCAACTTTCCCCAATCTTACCATACATTAACAAGACAAGTGATGATATCAACCACTTTATACAATACTCTATATCGTTGACAACACCTCAATAACGTTGACTTTTAAGACGTCAACGATATAAACGATCCTTCAAATAATTCCTTCGGTCTAAGCTTTGCTAAACAATTACCTTCAAAACTTTCCTGCTCTTTTTAGAGATTTTCTAAGTTTTTCAATTTGTTTTTACTACACAATACTATGAAATTCGATGTGAATTACATCACAACCATTAACACGATCATAATAACTCGATAATTCCTCGTCGTATTTCTCATTCCCTCGGACGTACCCCATAATTGCGATGGTAGTAAAATAATAGTCATGACTACTTTATACATTCTCATTTGCAATGTGCAAATTTCTTCCCAACCGTACCAAAGATAGAAAATTGACACAAGACTCAGGAAATACATACTTTACACTTTAAGCAACTAGCAATTGATAAATGGACTTAATCTAACAAGGTAGGCTAAGGTGTAAAAGTGTAACGAAACAGATAGTTGGTGTAATTCCTAAAGGATTGGCTCTACAGGTTTTTCTAGGGGTATCTTACTCTTAAGATGAGAGTAAACAAAGGGTTTATACGGGGATTTAACTAACCAGTGTAGTTAGTTAATAAAACAACATATAAAGGCTTTTTAGGTGTAATCCTAAAATTTTACCAATTTAAACAAGTTACTCCATCTAAATCTATAGTACTCATTATTGTGGTCTCGAATAGATATACCAAGCCAAGTTCTAAAGTTTACAATATCCCTGGCACACTCATATTTTTGTGGAATTTGGGTAAACATTTGGAAACAGATAAGGTTAAATCCTCACAATATCTAATAAGGGTTATTGTGTGCGGGTTATGTAACAAGTGATTTCACAAAGGTATGCTTGAAAATTTTTAAATTTGAGCTTAATTTAAGCATTTTAGTGTGAAAAATAGGACAAGTATACATTCTAATTCCCATCCCCCCACTTGAATTATACAACGTCCTTGTTGTATAGATAAAACATTAAAAATAGGAATAAAAAAGAATTAGAATGAGAAACTCCCCTGATATTTTGCTCGGTATATTCTCCAAGTTGAGTTTATGAGCAAGGATATGTGTGTTGAACAGCCGTCTTAAAGTTTCAAGACTCCAACACTTCCAGATTTCCAGATTTGTAAATACTCCACCAACATTCTCGATTTCTTTTCAGCGAGGTCCTATGCAAAATATAGGAAAAACATGCAAAATCCTATCTCGGGTATCTACGATTAATTTAAATAACCTAAACAAACTGTACAGGAGACTAATACATCGTATCCATGAACTGGAATACGACGTATATAAACCTGTAAAAAGTATCTAAATACGGGTCAGTCTGTTGAATACGCCGTATCATGTGCATGAATACACCGTATTGACAGAGCTGACAATATTGTTTAAAGTGCATAAAAATAAAGGACTGATAATGCCCAGACATTTAATATGCCATATGGTATGGAGCGGATACGCCGTATTGATGTTTGGGAAGACAGACTTGATAAAAATAAATAACAATCCGGGTTGTCTCCCGGGAAGCACTTTTGTTTCAGCTAGTCTTTAAGTTAGACTTTTCTTCAGCTTCCTTCATTCGGTCTCATGCACGCAAATGTGTCCGCGTGTGAGCCATTCTTCTATCTTCGCATCTCGGATATATTCAGGTCCTAAGTTCAAGACCCCCTTATAGAAACTCTTGAGCTTTTGTTACGTGTGCGAGATTCCATTCATCATATCTTCCTTACTTACCTTTAGTAATGGCGGGATCTTGTTGCATTGTTCATTAATGTGGTGTTTAAACCTCGGATGTGATCGCACCATTTGGTAAGTAACCTCTTCATTACCATTGTAAATGGTAATCATTCCTTCAAACCGTTTTGCATTAATCCTAACTTCTCTCAAAAACGGTTCGCCAAAAATAACATCGCCCATTCCTTCATCACGGAAAGCATCCATATCTTCTAAAACTGCAAAATCTGTTAAGATAGAAAAAGTTACAACAAAGATAGGTATGTTCATTAAGGCTCCAACTACATTATTTCCCTTGTATTCCAATTTGTCCTTCCTTATGGAATTATAAAACTTTTTGGACATCACATTTACGTACAAGATAGGGAAAAAATTAGTGTGTAAAAAATCAAAACCTATCATACAAGAAAACTTCAAGTTGTGGGCACAATCTATACGGATCTTCTTATTGTGGTCGCAATCACTAGGATATCGAAAAAGATTTCTAACCTTTCTAGCATCATTCCTAGCTCTAAATTCCTCAACCACCTCACCTTCCTTAATGGTGGGCATTAAATCATCAACTTGATCTCTCCTAAGCTCTGATGGTACATTAAGATCGTTTAGTTCTATGTAATCCTTACAGAAAGGGTCTAATGATCTATTCAACACCAAAGTCTCTCCCATTATCCGAAGCTTCAAAATTAAGTTTCCATGTCTTTCCTAAGCTTAGCATGTAACCCTCGTTAATGTAAACTACTAAGCAGTTTAACGACTCACAAAATTATTTTCTCTTCCCCAACCTTCAAAGTAATCTTTCTTTTGAAAACATCAATCTTAGCATGGGTGGTAGAAAAAAATGGTCTTTTGAGGATCAAAGGCACTTCGATATCCTCAGGCATATCAAGAATTATAAAATCTACAGTGAAAACAAATTTACCAATACCTACTAGCACGTTTTCAGCAATTCCTTTTGGATATTTCACAGTCCTATTTGGTAATTCAACTGTCAACTTAGTGTGAGCTAATTCGCCTAAACCTAAGTTAAGGTAGGTCGAGAGAGGCATAACACTAACGCTAGCTCCTAAGTCAGCAAGGGCATTATCAAAGAAAATATTATTAATAAAGCAAGATAAAGTGAAACTTCCTTGGTCTTTTTCCTTTTTGGGTATGGAATTATTGATATGTGAAGCTTTAGAGTAAGCTTTCGAGAATTGTGGTCCATATGATCCTTTCTTTTCTTCATAGTAGTAACCATTCAAACGACTTAGAAACAGAATTGTCATTTGTTTTGTCTTGTACAGTAGTGTACTGTTTTGTCCAGTGGATACGGCGTATTGGTGTGATCCAATATGGCGTATCGAGCTTGCATCAGCTTCAAAAATAGTCAAGATCGACTTGACATGGTCTCTCGAGTTAGTTTCAGTGGAGCTCGGTAAACTTTCAAATCCTCTTTCCTGTAGTACCTTGCTCATTTGCCCAATTTGGATCTCCAAAGTTTTAATTTATGCTCCTTGGTTCCTTATGGCAGCATCCGTTGAAGCTCGAATCTATTTGATCAAATTGGAGTTCTCCTCATGTCTTTTTTCCAATTCATTCATAAACTTGCTTAGGGTATCTTCCATAGATTGCCTTCACTCTTGGTACGAAGGGTTTGTATTGTTCCTTTCGTAGAATCTTGGAGCAGTTGCTCTATATCCCCCTCCTTGAAAAGGTGCACCAATTTGAGTATAGTAAGCTTCTTCGAGGGTTTATTTTTTTTATATTTTTTTTTTTTCTTTTTTTTTTCTGTGGTTTTATTTTATTTTAATTTTTATTGTTTATTTGTTTTTATCCCTAACTTTTTATTTGTTTTTTTTGTTTTTATAATTTTTTTTTTTTTTTTAATTATTTTATTTTTTTTTATTTTTTTTTAATTTTTCAATATTTTTTTTTTTTTTTTTTCTTATTTTTTTTTTCCCCTTCTTCTTTGAGTGGGCAATCTTTGGTGTAGTAGGGACCTTTACATTGTTCACATCCTACTTGAGCATCATAAACTTTTTCATTCACTTACTTGATTTCTCTTCCAAGATTTTTGAGTTGTGCTTGTATGGCTGCTAATCCGTCAAAAGTTTTAGTACTTCTGGTCCTAGATGTTCCATTGTGCCATTTTTGAGAGTATTCAGCCATTTCTTGGATGGCTACTTTCGCATCAGCAGCAGTCTTTGATGGTATGGCACCTCTTGAATCAAGAATTTGTCTAGTTTGAACATCCAATCCATTATAAAACAAGACTACCTCCTGCATTTCTGTTAAATACTGTTGAGGACACTTCATCAAGAGTTCTTTAAATCGCTCCCAAGCTTGATAGAGGTTTTCATTTGGTTCTTGCTGAAAGTTATTGATCTCCTCCATTTTCTTTGTAGTACGAGCAGGTGGGCAATATTTGCTTAGAAACTTTGTCTTCAGATCTTTCCAAGTTGTAATCGAACCAGATGGTTTGTTTCTTAGCCAACGACTTGCGGCTCCAGTTAAGGACATTGATAAAATCAAATAATTGATACATTTTAATATCAAATTCCTTATAAAAATGCTTACAAATATGCTATTAATGTATGAAAACATTATTTAATTATTTATTATTAGTTTTTAGGGACAAAGTGGAGCTTTTTAGCAAAAAGAACAAGGGAGTTGGAAACAAGAAAGCATCTAAAGGAATATCGAAGGCATTTTACACACGACTGCGTAACACCCACCGATAGATTACGTCGTAATTTACTCCTACAAAGAAAGTTGAGTTAATACAACCCTTTTACGGTGTAAAGTGTCTCCAAGATTACACCACAACATTCAAATTACAAGAGATGATGTATCTGACTTAGCGTTATGGCGTAACATGGGCGACAAGGTTACGTCGTAACATACTTTTATATGCTAGAAAATTAGATGCATACATAGGCAAGGTTAAGCATAATATCTCATAAGGATTACGCCGTAAACCTTTCAAACCCTATAAATAGAGCCCTCCTCCAACTCATTCAGCATCACTCACCACCACCACCACTTCACATACAGTTCTAAGGGGTGAACCAAACCCCTAAGGTTTGAAGCATTTCATCTAAAGGTCCAAGGAGAATGCCCACTAGCATACTTATTGTATTTAATCATTCATTTCATTCTCTGTAAGAATTATGATGATTTAATCCATGTCTTTATTCATTAATTCTTGCATTGTTGTTACTATGAGTGGCTAAGCACTCCTAATGCTGGCCTAACCATGTAGTTATTGTTGTGATAATGATTTCTTATTTAACTATGGTTCTTTTAGATATCCTTATATCCTTTTATTGATCCTTATGTTTTGGTAGTATAGAGGGTAGCTTAGATCTTATTAATCTTGATATTAGACTTACCATGCTAAACCTGGGATTAGTGGGGTACTAGGATAGCTTGACATATATCCCTAGTGTAGGAATTAAACAAATAACCAGTCCTTTGTCACATTAAATACATATAGAGCATGGGATACACTCTTTCAGATGGGGTGTAATAATCGTTTAGATTATAGAATGGTCATTAAGAGTAAGCTGGGGTTAACTCACTGCAAGCTTGGATGATGCCCTACTCATGAGATCGTAGGGAATGAGGTATCGCAGAGTTAAGCATAGGACAGAATCTTATAACGTAAAAATTCAGGTCTGTCGACTTTAGAACCACTAATGGAACTTATAATTGAACAATTGCACATGAAAATGTAAACACAAGCATTGGAAAAGAAAGTTAGGTTAGCACGCCTACTCCCTGAATGATCTTCTATCTATTTACTTTGTTGCATTTACTTTTCATAGCTCTTAAAATCAAACTTAAAACCATTTTCAAACATGACAATAATCAAGTTAGAACTATTTAACCTTAGGTCTTGGACGACTTAGGATTACTAAGCTTACTCGCACTACATACTTACCGGGTTATCTCTACACATTATGCGTGTATCGTTAATTCGAGTTGTTATAAATTAATAACATGTTAAAACATTATTCAAAAAAATTTACGCATCAAGTTGTTGTGCGCATCTGGCTGCCGGAAGAGTCTAAAATAATTTAAATTTGAATTTCTGTTTTATATAATTATTGTAGAGTATATTCTAGACTAGTTTTACTATTAATGGAATATGACGATGATAATAACACGCTGCCCCATAGAGCAAGTACCAGGGGCTTAGGGGCGAGGGTTTGAGGGTTGAGTGCCATAGACGACATTTGACCATAGCGTGGTAAAACCCAGATCGCAAGAAGTCGAGTTCGAGATTCAATAGCAACATATGAGGGAACTACGACGGCAACTCTTCAAATGTACCATTGATATGAATGTCACACAGAACTATGTGCGGAAGTATTAGAGATCGCATATCTGTTCCACTTCCCCCCGACGTCACACACCGATGCCCGTTGATGCTAAGGAGTGTTCCCTATTAAACACTCAAGGGGCCCAGCCTGATATGGATAAACCAGACTTTCAGCAGTTTTATATGTGCACTACATGGGATCTTCCTTGAGAAAGCATTCATTTGGCAATATTGTCCACCTTTCAAAACTACCAAGAAATTAGAAATAACCGTGTTTTCAAGCAAGAGATGGATGAGACATTGTATTATGCTTGGGAAAGGTACAATGATCTGCTGTTTAAATGTCCGCATCATGATCTGAACTGCCAACAGAAGGTTCATATCTTCTACACTGGATTAGACATCCCTACCGCGCATAGCACGCCTCTAAAGGATTTACTATCCTCTTATGGACACCAACTTAAGCCCATAAATCAAAACAAGTCAAGCAAACATTCACATAATTTGTATGATGAAACAACGCCCACGGGAACAATCAACTATAGCCGACTAACTTTGATACACAGAAACCTAAAGAAAATAAACAGTGATATTCCCGCAATTTCAAATTGGTGAAGGGGATGAAGGTGCGATGGTAAGGTGGGAAGGAGTGATAGTAGCGTCACACAATCTAACCAAGGATATCACTCTCGAAAAAGAGGACAAGGCAGTTGAGCAGAGCAAGTATATGAGATCCTTGGAGGAAACCATCATCAAATTTTGCAAAAACTCAATTTCAAAACAGGTCGCAGATGATGAATGGATTAGGAAATTTATCAAAAACACAGACTCAAACATAAGGGCACTTAAAACTACAACAAAGAACCTGAAGGAAACCCAAACAATCCTCACTAATACAGGTGAAAAAGTTAAGGAAAGAACGACCATGGGTAAGGAATACGTAAAGGAGATCGCTTCCTCGTAACTTACCCGCGTAATTTCTAGGTAACCCTTACAAAACTCGCAAAACTATTTGCGCGATTGTAATTCCTGCGGAATAAGGAGGATGGAAGGAGGACATGACTGAACGGTATGTGAATTGCGGGTCGAGGATGTAGAAAGGGCTTAGGAAAATACTCACATACCTAAAGACTCCCAACATGCTTTACCACACCTTAAACCAATGTGCGAACCCATATAAGCCCACTATGACAGTCTATAATAAGGCAAAAGTTGTAAAGGAAGAGGAACGGGATTATGATATTCCTCTACATGAACATGTAATGCAACCTTTGGCCCCTCAGACAGTTCACACAACACCACCTGATGATGATTATGTAGCATCGGCTACTAATCCTATTTTGAATAAGCATTTGAACTAGTTCGGGGAGGAGTTTGCTGATAACACCAAGGTTTCCAAAAAGATAGATAGTAACCATGTTAACGATTTAAAGGAACTCTTAAAGACATATGATTTTGAGAACTTCATTTGGAAATTAAACATCCCCTTAACAATCATCACACCAAAAACCGGTAAGACAAATAGGTAAATAAATCTCATCAACAGTATTGTTAAGCCTTAATTTTATATAAGTCGAACAAGAATGTTATCGTTCATAATAGTCGTAAATTAGTCTTGTTAAGAATTATGCTAGACGGATTTAAACGGCTTGAATTGTAATCTAAAATTGACCGAGTTTCGGGCTCAAAGCCCAAGATATATCCAAGCGCTGGTTCCCAAGTAACAAACCATAGACTCCACTTAGTGGTAAGGGTATAAAAAGAACCCTCTTCCACACATGGAGAGGGAGATGGTTTTTTATTTTATTTCCCATTTCTTAACATTTTAGTATGTTAGTGTAATCAATCCAACCACTCTCTTTTCTCTCTAATCAAAAACATCCCATTTTTCTTTCTCTCTTACTAGTTTATATACTTGATTTTGTATTCTTATTTTGTTATATGGGTTAAGTTTTGGATAACATGTTATCCTCGCCTCGGTGGGTTAAGTGGTTTCGTTGTGGTATTCAAGCCTATTTGTTTTTGGATATAACTTTGTTTTGTCACTACGTATTCTCATTAACTATTTGTTTGAAAACAAATTTCGTTTGTTCACTGTTTTGTCATTACATTTATCATTTGTCTTGCAAAATCATTTTTTGTCCTTTAGGTATAAACATTTTTTTCGTTTTGGTATAACCTTGAATTTATAGTTTTGTTATAGAACTTCAAAAACTTCCAAAACGTCATTCGTCATTCACGTTTCTTCTGTTTTCAATTATGTTTTGGTTTTCTTTTTGTCTAACTAAACTGTCTATTTACACGCTATTTTCAAGCTTTATTAGAAGCTTATTTACACGCTTACGTCGCGTAGGCTTATTTCTGGGTTTCTTATTGTTTGTCATCGGCTTGAAGACAAGAAGGAAAGATGAGATCCATGTTTCTAGCAACGAAGGTTCAAGGACCACAAAAGCAAGGATGATAGTACAACTAAGTTGTAACCGATCTACTCAGAAGTAGTGTTAACCGATCTATCTAGTCTTTGACAACCGATCTATTGCACAAGCCTTTGACAACCGATCTATTGCACAAGCCTTTGACAACCGATCTATCACAAGCCTTTGACAATCGATCTACGGAACCGATCTATCAAAAACTCCAGTTGGAACCGATCTAACAACTTCATTTGAGAACCGATCTATCATCTTTTGTGTGGAAACCTATTTAGCAATTCAACAGCTACCAAACATACACATTTTAAGTCATTTTTGATTTTTCGGTTTTGAGTGTCGGTTAGTTACGGGACTTATAATCTATACCATTACAATCGTGAACTCGTTTTCATCATCGTGGTATATTCATTTATTACCGATGATAAATGTATCGTTCTGCGAGAACAAAAATAAAATCATGACCTAATATCATTTTTGAAATGAAGATGATAAATATTTTGGAGGGAATTTTGCATTTATTAACAAGTTTGACACTATGACACATGCAACCCTTAAAAGTTTACTACAATATCACCGTTAGTCCTTCATTGTTTAGTTACCCTTCTAGTTGATTTTATTTTGCATCGTAGGTCTTTATTTTACATAATTTAACCTTTAACCCTTCCAAGTTAACCGGTTTTGCACCGTTAGTCCTTGTAAGCTCCTTAATCGTCAACAAACATTCAAGTTCTTCAACGACAACAACGATTTCAACATCAATTCATTAATTATTTAATGTTTTCTCTTGATTTGTAAAATCATCGCGAAAGATACACGATTATTTTCTTGGTTTTAAATCAAAGACCTTGTAAAATCCCGTGAACGTTAATTTATTTCATTCCACAACAAACAATCATTTACTACTAAGATTGGGGGGGGGTGTTTGTGGTGAGTGTACTTTATTAGCGTAGGGTCCATGTTTATGGCCGATATCATTCACAACATCAAAATGTCAAATTACCAAAACAATTAGCAGACTCAAAATCGAAAGCTCATCACAATGCTATCATGGAAGCAGGTGGTATAAAGACCCGTCCACCGAATGTTTAGCACCGGGTTAAAATAACAATTCAGTTGGAAATCAAGAACAAAGAAACAATCGAGACACAAAACCCCACAATGAACTCATCCACTATTGCCATCCAGAATTCCACCTTACAAATTCAAGTTGAACAGAAAAGATCATTATTTGTTTTTATTTTTTTTTTTTTTTTTTTTTTTATTTTTTATTTTTTTTTTTTTTTTTTTTTCTTAGTTGCTGAAGGTAGTTCAGTAACCACTACAGAAGGGTATATGGAGAACTACAAAGAATGTTTCACAGAACAATACGGGATCCAACTTAATTCTGAAGCTTACGTTGTTCAATATTCTCACAAGGATAGAAAAAACTTCAACAATGTATCCTTACACCTTATCTTACTGAACTCCTGAACAACATTGCTTTAAAAACGTAACAAAAATGTTGTGAATGCAATAGGTTTGATAAATCAAATTTGCAGGACTGCAAGACTTTCCCCGTGATAATGCAACACACAGGCAGACATCACAAAACCAGATTACATTTTCCTAAGCCATGACACTGAAGCCTCGGACGATCTTTCTTGCAATGGATAATAATATTGCAATTTCTGCCCGATATAATATTCAACCCGAAAACAACCCCAAATTCGACCTTGTGCCTATTTGTACGTCCCACGATTATAGCAAGACACCCAGAACGGGGAGGTCGATTCCCCAAATAGATCTATTCATAACATTCGCTCGACGCAAAATCCAATTAACAACTACATCTATGCAAATTTGACATTCCTGAATAAAGGGCTCAACTTGGATTAACACTACTAGCAAACATGTAATCATATAAAATATCCACTTGCGTCCAATGTTATAAAACAATAGCATGTTTCCACCCACCACATAGTTTATAAACATGAAAACATGAAAAAAGTGGGGGGCTTGAACTCACCTTTAGTTCTGATAATGCCAAATATCACAGATAACTCGTCACGCAAATCGTCATATGCAACCTATTTAAATTTAAGTCGTATAAGTACCCATGTACTTCGATTAGCTAACATCATATACAGGATCCAATTTTAGTTCATCATACAATCGTTCGGAGCTATCAAATCAAATGTCATGTAGTGAACGTAGAGGAGCTAGGACAACTTTAAAATCGTAAATAAACCAGCAACTCGTCGATACGCCTACCCGACGAGGCCTCATTATGAAACTCCAAGTAATATAAAACATGAAAACCACATAAATTTTTTAATTCAAATAGTTCAATCACCAAGCTAATGGTTTAGTAAAATTGTGATTTAGATAAGTTAAAACGTTTATAATTAACCGTTTTTAGCAAAACTAGCATAACTTTTTCGTTTTAAGCCCGTTTTGACGGTTCTTATGCCCACGCTTTCGTATTAGGAGACGATTATCATAAATTGAGCATTTTCCATAATTTGACCCTCTGGTGAACAATAATTTTACTGTTCACACAGACTGAGTTTTATATTAAATCGATATTTGTTGTCGTAACACCCTAAATTCGTATTTTATTCGTTATAGCTCCGTTTTTAACGATTCTTTCGAGGTCGTTCTCGTTATTGAAAATCCTATCAATTTATAAGGTTTACAAAAATATAACTTTCTGTCATGAACAGTAACTTTTAAAAAAAATAGTTTTATAAAAGTATTAATTGTCGTAAACTCGCGAAATTCATAACTCGTTCGAAAGTAAATAGAAAAAATTACGATTCTTATCATTTTTCGAATCCTAAAAAATATTCATAAGTTTGTTAAAAATATTAAAACTTGCTGTTTGAATAATTTATTCTTAAAAAGTTTTATAAAAAATTCTTTATAAATCCGTTTAATTACGTATAACTTGTTTTTTTACCGATAACTTTTTCTGGTTTAATTTATCGTTAGAGAAGTTTCTTACTTTTTTCGAAATCGTCGATGAGTCGTAAAATTTTATAAAAAATAATATAAGTATGTTTTTTATACACTTTTGGGACAGAAAGTTTGGGTGACTTTATTAAGTCTATTTTTTAAACCTGTTTTTAATATTTTACACTTTATAACTTACTAAAAGATGAACGAAGTCTTTTACTTCCATTATGACTTTATTTTTGTGTTCATATATCATGACTAAAAGCTCATAAATAAGATTAACATGTTATTTATCATACTTTTTCCTTGGAACATATCAAAGTGATCTATTAAAAACCCTAAATTGCATTACCAATTATAGAAGCTTAATTTAGATTGTAAAAAACATATGTATCCATTTATCACTTTTCATATTACCCATCCATACAACATAGTGTATAAGCTCACTAAACTAATATGTCCAAGAAAATTCCATGTTTAGCAAGTTAAACAGAATCTGAATGGAGATTTTCACTACATAAACATCACATATGCATATAATCATATAAATAAAAAGTTAAGGGCTTAAGATGACCTTAATGAGATGATGTAGGATGATGACAATAAGTGCAAAAAAAAAAGAAAAAACAGGAAAACAATAAAAAATAAACCCTTGTATAGACTTTAAACCCACTTATTATAACCAAGAAAACCCTAGTTTCCAATGAAAACCCAAACATGATTTCTTGCTCAACACTTGTAAATAATTAATCAACTTCAAAATACTGGAGTATCTAAATTATATGTAGATGTATGTAAATATGTTATAAAAATTTTGTATGGTTGTTTGTAAAACTTCTTTTGGGACGTTGGGTTTTAAAGAAGAAAAGAGAGGATATTGTGATTTTTAATAAGTGGTAAAGGCTTATGTGTGTATAAAACTTGTAAATGGTAAGTGTTATATCTATAAGTGAACTAAGTAAAGTCAAGTAAACTATCAAAACATTTGGTCAATGGCATAGGAGGGGGGGGGGGGCGGCAAGATGAGAGTTTTAGGGAAAAGTTGGTCAATTTCACTTATGTACAAGTTTAGGTCTTCACTAACTTCTTAGGTCATCCAAGGGTTTTAATTCTTAGAATGTCTTAATGTCTCCAAAAGTAGGATCACCCCCATAAATTTAGGATTTGTGTTTGATAGATATGAATATTGATAAAATGGAAGTTACTTTAAAATAGTGAAAAGAAAGTAAACATCATTTTTTATTATAAGATGTAAAGTAAATAAATGTGAAAGGATGTATACTTGTAACTTGACAATCTTGCATAATTTATATATGTATTAGCGTCCCCTATAATTAATTGGCAAAGCTTTATAAACTTTGGTCATTGTAAAGAATATTTGGCATTTGATGAAGCGTCGTATTAATTATGAGGTCCTTGAGAAGCCAAAACGTACTATCCGTTGAAACGTGGCTATAATTAACGTAATCCGTTAAAAAAAATAAAACAACGGCGCATAATATATTCTCAAAATAATTATTTAATAACATTATTGATGCCAACGCTTACTTGTTTAATGCCCTATGTACATTGAACGCCAAATTTTAGCATAGCGCGATTTTACATTAATCGATGAAATCACAAGCAAACGCGAACAGATACAAAATGTACATTTGGATTTATCGACGTCCGTCAATGACTTTGAAAACAAACATTGAGAGTTATAATCCTCGTCAAAATGAAAAAAGGATGCAATGAATGAAAGATGTTGCTTTAAATGTAGCCCCGCTAAATCTAGAACGAAAATAATTCGTCTTGCCAGAAGAAAGTCGATCGAATTAAGAGATTTAATCAGACTTTTGATTAATGACCAATTGAATAATCATTAAGATTTGTTCGAGTCCACAACGTTAAAAGTCCGCCTGAACAAACAATATTCTTCAAATGAGTCATACATATACAAAGAATGAAAAATCCAAGAGTCTTTTAATAACAGAAAAACACCTTTGTTATAAAAATGAAGTGGATGAATACCATTCCGTGGGATCAAAGTGTAACAAGCACTAAAGAACATATTCAAAAAGTAAAAAGTGAATGACCCAATATTAATGGGGTAGGAACGTTGCAAACAAACAATCGCTAAAAGAACATATTTTGGTCACATAGATCCATTCATTCAAAACACAATCAAAGGAAATTTTTGTCCCCAAATTCGAAGAATCAATGCTGATTTAGAAAAATTTCACTTGTGTTTGAAAGAGGAAATGGTTGCTGATTTGAGATACTTTAAATTCCTTAAACATGAAATAGGACTTCACTCAAGATCTCAAATTACACACAAAAACATAGTTGTATTATATGAATGAAATCGCTCAGACTTTCAATGGAATATTAACTATGTACTGAGATCACATGATCCAATACTTTGTGTGTACACTTGAACGGGATGAAGTTACTAATTTGAGCAATTGAATATCTGAATCTTTGGGAACAATGTGAACGTCTTGAAAAAGAACTTTAAAAAAGTAGAGCAATGTCAAAAGTTTGGAAGCACTCAAGAAACAGCGATTATTCTTGAACTTGCTATTAAACACAATGTTAAGAAACAATAAAAAATGACGTAATCTTTGCAAGAAAATAGTCAAACGTATTTCTAAAAGAACTGAACATTATTTTGAAATTTAAGACAGGATTTAAAGCTCAATTACAGACCAAAGAATTGCAAAAAAAGTGAGTTATTGAAGAAACTCAAAGAAAAGATGAAAGGAAAATCTATGGGAAACTAGCTTTTGAAAAATCATCGGTTGGATGATGTCGACAACCGGAATGCTTTAAAAAGTCAAGACAATAAATTTTTAGTAATCCAAGCAACTTTTTCAAATTCTCTTGCAAAGACAGATTTCTCAAAGTCAAAGTCAGTTACCATAAATAATGTGTCCAATGATTTTTCAAAACCAGTCACTGCACAGGTTTTGCCTCATAATGTGATGACAATTTTAAATAACACAAATGTGATTGCTTCATGAATGTATAAAGTGCACAAAAAGCCTAAGCAAACTAAAACACCATAATTGCCTCAAGACATTAGAAAAACTAACAAACGCGTGTCTTTCTCTACAAGAGTAATTCCTACTACTAGTGTTAGCATTAAGTATAGAGGGAATGTGTAACAAAAAGAATTAGAAATAAGTGAGAAGAATCCACGAGTTTAAGAGCAATCACAACTAGAAATAGATTCATGCCTAACAAGTAGTCCAAGGAGAGAATCAAGAAGAAAATACCCCCCCACCCATAGGAAATTTAAAGTTTTCAAAATAATAAAAGTGTCTATAACTGGCGTGAAACTGACAGTTTGAATGCTAAGAAAAGATCGAATGTAAACATTGGTGTTATATAAACATGTGTAAAATGTATGCTGATTGACAAACATGATATGTGTGTATCATCACCTAAATTAAAGGCGTGAAATACTTGGACTAAAATGCCTATGGTTGTGCCAATTCGTACTAGAGACATCAAACAAACAGTAAACCAATCAGTTGCAACACCCCATAATAGAACATAGCTTCAATAATCCGACTAACCAAAAACCTAGACACACAACAAGGAAACTATATGAGGCATGTTAGGAAAAAACATGTAAGTTGGTGGTATCCTAAGTTTACACCATCCGGGATACAAAAAGGAAACCTAATCCCCAATAGGAAATGTCAAAACACAAATGTTAGTATCCTCTAGGAACTTGCATCTAGAACGCTAAATCTTTTAGAACCTATGACTCCTAGTGTTCTACTGTGTCTAAAAATTCCATTGTCTTTAATTCTTATGTAGCTCGAAGATATAAAACTAATCATCGTTGTTGAGCTACTCAAGTGCACAAAGCAATGACGGAAATCTCAAGCTCAAAAGTAATTTTGTGGAGAAATTGCTGGGTACGGTGAAGTTTGGAAATGATCATTGCACTGATATTGGTTATAGGGATCATGGTTCAAGGAATATCACTATCAAAAGGGTTTATTACATCGAAAGGGCAGAATCACATTATTCAGTGCTTGGACAATTCTATGATGCGAATTTGGAAGTTGCTTTTTGGATGTTTACATGTTATATCCATGATTTGAAGGGAAATGATCTTCTCACAGGTTCTCGTGGCACAGATCTGTATTCTGTTACTCTTCAAGACACATGTCAAACTCCCAATCCAATTTGCTTAATGGCTAACTTCACAATTCGTCAAAAAGCATGGTATAATGGCATCGTCGTCTCTCACATATAAACTTTGATACCATCAACTTGCTTTCAAAGTATGATATTGTGACTGGCCTTCCCAAATTGAAATTCATCAAAGATCATCTTTGTTCTTCTTGTGAGTTGGGGAAAGCCAAACGAAAGTCTTTTCACACAAAAACTACCTCGAGCTCAAAAAGACAGTTACAACTTCTACACATGGACTTATGTGGTCCCATGCGGGTAGAAAACATTAATGGAAAGAAATATGTTCTAGTAATTGTTGATGACTACTCCAAATAAACTTGGACTCACTTCTTGAGGTCCTAAGACGAAACATTTGAAGTTCTCATTGATTTCCTTAGACTTGTCCAAAGAGGACTTCATGCTCAAGTTCGAATAATTCAAACTAACAAAGGCACAGAATTCTTGAATAAAACTCTTCATGCATACTTTGCTCAAGAAGGAATTGAACACCAAATGTCAACTACTCGAACACCTAAACAAAATAGCGTTGTCGAAAGATGGAACCGTACTCTTGTTGAGGCTGCTCGAACAATGCTAAGTGTCGCTAAAGTTCCTTTGTTCCTCTAGACTGAAGCAATTGCAACATCAAAGTTTTCACTCAGACTCGAGACACCAATAGGGTTTATGCATGGGCGAAAGTGAAACGTCGTAATTCCACGACGATGAAAACACCTTACCACATCATAATGGCCAGGCAACCATCTTTTAAGTTCTTTCACATTTTTGGCTCTCTTTGCTACATCGTCGGAGATGGTGAAAATCTTGACAAAATGAAGGAAAAAGGTGATGCGTGTATTTTTGTAGGGTATTCTACTCAGCCAAGAGCATATTAGGTATATAACAAGAGAACAAGAGTGATAGTCGAAACCATTCATGTTAATTTTGACGAATTGCCTCAAATGGCGTCAAATTACGTTAGTTCTGACCCTGTTCCATAATGTCCGACCACGACACTTGAACATGACAGTTTAAGTCCCAGTCCCCAAAGTCAAGAAAATGTTCCCTAGGCAGCTGAGACAATAACAACGTTAAATGATCTGAATTTGCTATTTAGCCTGATGTTCGATGAATTACTCAATGGAACTATTCAAGTTGTGTCAAAGTCTTCCGTTGTAACTACTGCTGATGCATCTAATTTAATCTTCCATCTTTTGTTTATCTCTCTAGTTTCTCTCTTTATTTTTCTAGCTTATTGCTTATTTGGTATTGCTTATTATTGTGATATGGGTTAAGTTTTGGGATGACAAGTATGGTTTTATTTTATCATTTCCCTACCCAGTAGCAAATTTACATCCTCATGGTATTCACTGCTACTCTCACTGGCACTTGATTTCAAGTAAGGGGAAGAACACCCTATTACTTAGCAAATAATAGTAGAGTCAAGCTAGAGATTTAAACAAAAACAAGCGCTTCGTGGGGCACCCCATGCATATCCTTTTATCTTACATATTAGTAGGTTTTTGTTAGTTTCTTACTTTATTTTACTGGTTCTCTCTATAAGGAAATGGAATTTGAGGTCTCCTTGACTCGTGTTCGTTTGGTAGAAAGTTTATGTATAGGCGTAACCACAAAGGTTACGTCATAACATATATAATTACGGCGTAATGTCCTTCACTATTTACACCATAACCTTTTTGTTCAAAATTTTAAATTTTTAAAACCACATGTTTACGCCGTAAAACCCTTTCTGAAAAACTAAAATAAGTTTGAAACCTTTTCAAAAAAACTGTGTAAAAGTAAATGAACTTTATGGGTGTGTTCCCTAAAAACCCTCACGAGACTTCACTCGTTGCCTTAGGAAACCACGTGGTTTAAAAATGCAAGTGCATAAGCTAAATGTAATTATGAATCTACGAAAGTGAGTTAGATTGTATGTATATTATCCATGAACGATTAATGCTCTTTGGATTGTTTTAGTATGTTCAGGGGAAAGAGGTTGTCTATAGACACTTTGCAAGAAGTCAACTCTTCAATTATCACATCAAAGAAGAGACAACACTCAGGGAGTACATTTGCTTTAATTGCACTCTTAATTCATAATTTATTTCCTTAAATTGAACAATAGGAGACATTGTACAAAACAAGTGGGAGCTGGGAGTAGAATAACGCACTTATGACTAATATTTGCCTTCGATTTCCCTATTTATCATTGAAAAATGTGCCAATTTTAAAATTTTGACATGTTTTTCAAACTAAAATAGAATAAATCTTTGCCGAGCATATTATTATCCTATAAATAATTTGGTGAGATTAAGCCTAATATTTCATTTTCATCTATTATACATAAAATCCACCAAATACATGAGAGTACCGGTAGCATTATAGACTTTAGAACTTGGCCTGCACATCTTGTTAAGACCTAATTGGTTTGTTGGAATAGACTGTTCAAAAAGGCAACATTTTAGGAAATCACCCAAAAAGCCTATATGTGTGTGTGTGTTGTAATCGGCTTGTCACACAGGACTTGATGGACCTGCCCCGTGTAAAACCCTAGTTGCGCTCACTACCAACGTAAGATACCGCTAGATCACCTTGTCAAGCCAATCCTGTTTAAACCCTATATGTTTCGTTACACCATTTCGCCTTAGCCTACCCTGTAGTCTTTATTTTCTTCGTGTTGAAATCTCTGGCTACTTAAATCCATGGTTCGGGGGAATGGGAACGGAAATTTTATGCATTCATAGAATACTAATCAATTATGATCTATAAAGACCCCCTTGTATCACCACTTTCGACATTGTTCAATCCAAGTAGGGGGTGTGCGTATAAAACGGAAGATAGCAGGGGCAATAGATTAAAGATATAAACTCCTTAGCATTTCATATTTATCACCAAATAAACCAAAATGTCTCCCATGTTTCCTTAGTAGACTGTTAGGACCCTAAATCTAGTTGGTGGAGACTTGTTACTTCTCTAAGCTTATTGACATAACACATACAAGTTCCTTGCAATTGAGTGATCACCTCAAATAAAACACTAAGATTATTAATGAGAGTTTGAAGTGTTTTTTATTAATCCCCCATTCCCCGTGAGGTTTTCGACTCAGAGTTTTCTAGCATGAAGTAGTTTATAGATTCAATTTCTCTATAGGATTAAATTGAGGAAAATTTCTTTTTATGAATATTCTAAAACGGTTTACTTAGCGCAATACAGTCAAGTGGGAATATATTTGATAACATCAAATAGTTGATACATTTTAATATCAAATTCCTTATAAAAATGCTTACAAATATGCTATTAATGTATGAAAACGTTACTTAATTGTTTATTATTAGTTTTCAGGGACCAAGTAAGCATTTTAGCAAAAGACAAGGGATTTGGACAAGAAATGCACTAAAGTGAAATACAAGGGCAGTTTACGGCGTAAACAACACACCCCCGGCCGGATTTATGCCAGTAACGAACTCTAACGAAGAAATTGAGTCAACACATCCCTTTACGCATGAAAGTTGTCTCCAAGATTACGACCGCAACAATCAAATTACAAGAGAGATGTATCTGACTCAGCGTTACGTCGTAACACTGGCGACAAGGTTACACCGTAATCATAACTTTATAGCCTAGAAGATTGGATGCTTATTAAGTAAGGTTACGGTGTGAATAATCCCATAAGGATTTACGCCGTAAAGCTTCAAAGCCCTACAAAATAGATAGCATCTACGGCTCATTCAGCAATTCACTCACCACCACTACTCACACATAGTTTCGAAGGGTGAACCAATACCCCTAAGGTTCGAATCATTTTATCTGAAGGCCCAAGGGAAAGCCACTATCATACTTATGTATTTAATTATCATATAAATTCTCTGTAAGAATCAATATGATTACAATCCATGTCTTTATTTCATTAATTCTTAGCATTGTTTTTACTATGAGCGCTAAGCACTCCTAGTGCTGGCCTAAACCATGTAGTTATAGTTATGATAATATTTCCTATTTAATTAATGGTTCTTTAGATATCCTTACAGCCTATCATTGATCCCCGTTGTTTTTTGGGTATATAAAGGTGTCTTAGGATCTTAATTAATCCTGATATTAGACATACCATGTTTGAACGTA
This sequence comes from Tanacetum coccineum, assembly GCA_026074375.1. NCBI lineage: Eukaryota > Viridiplantae > Streptophyta > Magnoliopsida > Asterales > Asteraceae > Tanacetum > Tanacetum coccineum. Next base: position 86,538 of record BQNB010005944.1, read on the forward strand.
TGGGATTAGTGGAGGTAACTAGGAAAGCTTTAGACACTATCCATGGTGTATGAAATAAAATTAGATTACCACCTTTTCACATGATAGTTACTATAAAGCCAATGGGAACTCTTACAAGGGTGGTTAATAATCGATTTAGATTATAGATTGGCATTCAGGGTAGTTAGGGTTTAACCACTGCAAGCTTGGATGCCCTACTTGTGTGATCGTAGGGGAATATGGGATCGCAAAGTAACCATAGGACAGACCTTAAATGAAAATTCAGGTCTGTCGACTTTAGAACCACTAATGGAACTTATAATTGAACATTGCATAGGAAAATGTAATCATAGCAAGCAAACGCGTACAATACTAAAAATAAATAGTGAATTTATTGACGACGTACAATGACCCTAAAACACGGGGAGCCAGCCACAGCGATCGGGAGCACCCTCAGCAATCTCAGGGGCGCCAGCCGCATCATCAGGCTGCCTCTCTGGCCTTGGGGCTACCCAAGCCCAAGTGTCATCAAGCTCCTTACAAATATGAAGCCTCACCAACTCATCCATATCAATAACAGGGAGGTCTCACACAATCACAGTTAGTCCCTAGAGTCTCTCCTTGGTAAACGGCCCAAAATACTCAGCTAAACGAGTAACAAACTGCCCTCCAGATATCGTAGCCCCCTGCTTCCCCCCCCCCCCCCAAAGTGAACAACCTCAAGTACCTAGCCAACAGATAAGGGACATTGACTGAGCCAATATCCATCCCTCTCAGATAAAACAAATCATTTATGGTTACCTTCTCAAGTGCTTGACTCATCCCAGCAATGCTACAGGCGATGAGCTTGTGGCATAATCTTAACATCGGATCCCTGATAAGAGTATAAAAAGGGGGAGAACCCAGAAAATCCCCCTCAAAAGAAATCTCCCTTCAATAAGCGCTCAGATATCCCTTGTCAGAGAGCTGCCTGCCATTCTCTGCCCAGTATAAACCAAACCTAGTAGTCTCTATCTCCTTTGCTGTATGTAATCCTAAGGCAAAAATAAACTGCCTCCAGCTCATATGGTGCCTAACCCCTCCTAACTGAAACAGTAATGCCCTAGCTGTATCAAGATCAACCACAACCTCTCCAAATCTGAAAGTACTAAAGAACTCTAGAATGAGCTCATGCACCAATGGGCCTCTAATCTCAAATAGCCGCCTCCAAGCTCTACTAGTAAATACACCCTGTCCCTGAGCATCCCTGTGCTCTATCAACATCCTACCGCTTAACCCCTCAGCCATCAGATCGGTCAATCCCCCAAAATCGAAAACTTGAACCCTATCTACCTCTCTCCTGTATATCTTATCCAACCACATCTCAAAATCCGCGATATCAGCATCAATGTAATGTAATCCCTCAAACCTAAGGTACTAGTGCCTCTGGTCTCTAGGTGGAAGATCCATAGTTGCAAAATCAATGAAATCAGTATAAAGATTACAAATTTTAACCATTCTATTCTGAGAGCAGATACGGCGTTGATGTGTCGTTATGTGGTGTGTAATTTATGATTTGAAGTTTTAAATTTAAATTTAGCTGACTTTACCAAAACAACACTTTAATGGGCAGTGCACCTGGTCGGATGGGAGTTTTGTGGTAAGTAGGGTGTCAATCACTAAGAGCAAGAAACAATCTTTCAATTTTTTAATATCTTAGTTATCTAATCTAAGTTAGTTCTATTCTATGTTAAACCTTTTCTAAACTTATGTTAATCCTAAATCTAATGAATAAGGTGGGTTGTTCAGTCTGAGAGACTAGCACGGGTTTTGTGGTGACTAAAACCAATTCAAGACACAATAACACACACAAGTAAATTAATAGAATATAAAAGAGCAGTAAAGCCAAATATAAGAAAACTATATTAGCCATTATTAATCCGATTAGAACGTTGGTTTGTTTATTTAGTGTAATGATTACTTATCTCAAGGCGGCATATCATTCTTAAGACTTAGGCGTTACTTCTTCCTAAGACCTAGATACGAAGAATTCTGTCATAATTAAACATATCTGCATAAAGCATCCTTATTTCCTGATTATAATCTATCTTAGGGATTAAAGCAATGGTGATCTTGTTAAACCCTAGCTCATAGAGACTTTACCCACTTACTACTTAATGGCAATTCATACACTAGTAGTCCACTAACCAAATCTATACCAATTAATTAAGAACGTACTCGTTGATCCCAAGGGTCACATGCCGGTCCAACTAAGCTCACTAATCTAAAGGCAAAGATAGGTCATTAATCGTGATCCTATTGGTCAAGATATATAAATCACTATATGGAGAGCCATCCTGGTATCCAGATTACTTGGTCCGTATCACTAGATCCAGTTGAATGATAGGTCGCATATAAAATCACGTAAACAAGTATGATGATAAACATAAACAAGCATTCAATGATAAATTAAGCAATCGAGATTAACAAAACCAAACATTCAGATCTTCATAATAATGGCTAATACCCAAAGGTATTAGCCTTCAAACATCATAATCAATACAAAAGTAATAATTTAGCGAAGGTAAACTAACCGAGTTAACGAATGATACCAAAAACTGAACGGTTACAAGAGTATAGGAGATTACAAGTTGTTTCTTATGGAATTAATTACGTTGCTCGACCTCTTCTGCTCTTCTTCTCTTCTGAAAATTGACTTTTATGGTTTAGGTATAGACAATATGATTTAGTACACTTAAAACTCATTTTTGAGTTTTCTATTTATAAGGTCTAAAATTTGGTCGATACGACGTATTGACTGAGGTCAATACGGTGTATTGAGGGTTTCTTGGAGTAGGGACCACGTTTGATATCTTCTAGAATCTTCACATTCTATAACTTGAATACGGTGTATAGGTCTTCTCTGGATACGACATATTGATCTTGTTCCTTCATGGTCTTTAGTGAAGTGCAGGCACACTTGAATCCTACTTATCCTCAAGTAGCCTTTAGAAGTTTACAAAAATGTATCCCTAAGGATTTTTTTTCGTTTAAGCATTTATTCGATCTCTTACAAGTACACAACCAAACACCTCATGAAACAGGTAGATGAAAACACTCAAATCACTAAACTAATCTATGTGGTAACATGTAACTAATTCGCTCAATTGCTCGATCGTGACGAGTATTCTATCATAAGCTTGGCAAGGATACACATCTCCACCACTAGAGCTAAGGAGTAACAAGTTTATAAAGGCAAATTGGGTTTTTATATAAGGCTTAGGGTTGATCATTCTACAATCTTTCACCAAAAGTACCACACCAACAAGGCAGCTGAAGCACACATACATGGCCATAACGACGGAATAGACATATGTGTTCGATCACATCCTCATTCGAGTTTAACCAAGGGTTAGGATGAAGAATGATATAGGATATGGATCTTCTAACTTTCACCAATATTAATAAACCAACAAGGCAACTGAATCATGCATACATGGCCGTAATGACGGAATAAACATGCATGTTCGATCACATCCTTGTTCGCGTAAAACCCATGGTTAATGATTGGGAAAGGGAAATAAATTGTTAGATAAAAATTACCAAGAAAATTGATTAAGTCTAAGATACAATTTGCTAGACACTTTTTCCTAACCGTTACCATGATAAAGACACAACTTTTTACAAACTTGTTGATCATAGATCAAAAACAACAACCAAAGTTAGCGTTCCCATAACGTTCAACTTCTCAATCATCCCATACTTTACATACTTTTACAAGACAAGTGGCAATATCTACCACTTTATACAAAACTTTACATCATTGATTTATAAGACGCATCAACGAATAATCGATCCTTCAAATAATTCCTTCGGTAATGCTTTTGCGAAATGATTATCTTCAAACTTTCCTCCTCTTCTTTTGTTGTGATTTTTCTGATTTTTTTGATTTTTTTTAACCTAACTACGAATCTTGGTGTAATATAACCATCTTCACTGTAACCCCTAACCCTTTTTGTATTTTGAATGTTCTAATTTAGTCCTTCGACTATTTGACATTTGTTAGTTATTTAGAATATTGTACCATGTAGATGGTGGTGAAATTATGAGAAATGAAGCATTTTATGGTTTATTGCGTATAATAAGCCTTATTAGAGAACACTATTATGCTATGTAAGTTCCAGGTGGTTGACCCGTGAATTTTTGAAAAATACCGAAAAACGAGTCCCGACACGTCCGTTAATGTCCAAATGAGTTTTTGGAAGGTCTAATATGAAAATATGTCAAGTAAATACTCTAAGTTATTGGAAAAGCATTTTTAAAGTGAATAAAAATGCTAAATAACTTTGGGGAATATTTTACAAGCAAGTTTTACGAGCTTTTAAGTGATTCCGACATGAAAATGATAACAACCGAGCCCTAGGATCCCCTAACCGGCTAGAGAACAAAAAAGAGACAAGATGGTCAATTTCTAGGAAGTTTGGTCCTTGATTAGTAAATGATTTGGCCTATATGGTTTTGTTTGCTTCCAAGACTCATGCATTTTTCAATTTGCTTTCAAAATAAGCACACACATTTCTCTCCTTCTCTCCTTTGGTTCGCCCGAGTTCAACACACACACACACATACACTATTTTTTTTTTCA